>PITA01007008.1:24978-95348 GCA_004023965.1 Spilogale gracilis | reverse complement strand
GGTCTCCGGGATCATGACCTGAGCCGAAGGCAGTTGCCCAACCAACTGAGCCACCCAGGCGCCCCAGCACTCATATTCCATACTGAATCAGAGTCACCGAGTCACCTGACTTAATATTTCAGGATGTAGATGGGCTTACAGTGCATGTAAAGATGGTTAGTATTTCTAAGTAAAACATACCAGTACTAATAAAAGTTAATGTTTATTTAGCCATTAATATAATCCCAGACACTGTATTAAGATTCACCGTTTCATTTAATCCTCAACAACCCTATAAGGTGTCTTGACGTTAAAGCACAGTGACTGATTTTGACAAGCAAGGGAACACGTACATACCTGCCTGTATAACTATTTCCTAAAACACAGGTGCTCCCAGGAAAGCAGCAAAGAATTATTGTAGAAGCATACCAGCAAGTGCAAATTAACATACAACCCAAAACAAGCTGTGATTCAAAAGTTCTTATTTAGGAGGGGGCTGTCCAGAAGCAGGAATGTATTTTCCTAGGGAAATGATGTTATCACAACAAAAGCATATTTACCGCTGGTGTGCCCGAAGTAGTAAAAACACAAACACAAACCATTTTGCGTACCAGTGTTTTCATGGAAAAATTCACTCTGGATTTCCTCTTGAACGGCTGCTGGGCACATTTCTTCACCACAGGGAAAATGGAGGCCTGTTCTAGAAAGAGCAGAATCATTAGAAATGTTCACAGTTGGAATCAGAGGTGGTTCCCAAGGCCTATGATGGGAATGGATGGAAAGAGAAGGATGGAAGAGTGACTGGAGCTGGGACAAGGGGGACAGACACAGGGGCAGGAGATGTTGGGAAAGGGAGGAAGCCCATGAAGGTGAAGGGTGGGATAAGAATTCCGGAGAGGAGAATGAGTTTGAGGACCCTGAACTCATGAGTTGTAAACACCTAAGGGCTCTATTCACCACTTTTGTTTCTTCTACTGAGCCCAGTGTTTTGCCTGCCCGTTTTCCCTTTTACTGCTAAACCCCTGTGTGATCCTGTGGCCAGCCGTGTGGCTTCTCTAGACTCCGCTGCCCCTAATGCGGGCAAACGGCCCTAAGGGTTTGGTTTCGTTTGGTTTTTGAATGGTTTTTAACTTCTGTAGAGCCTATCCCATGCTCCAGAACTTTTCCTTTTTCATTTGGACCGGGAAGAGCTAGGATTAGCTGCAGATGCTGTGGGTAGTTCTTTGGGTCCATAAAGGGCTGGAATAAAATGCATAAGCATTTCAGAGGTAGCTGTCCAGTGCTGAGGCTTATGGGAAAAGGGAGAAGCCCTCTGTTCCTTTCTCTCCCTTTTGTCTCTCCAGTTTCCTTGTCCTCCAAATGAGAGTGGAAAGGAGTGAGTAGGGCCCGGACAGCAGCTAGCTGGGGGGGAAGAGTACAAGACAGCGCGACCCTTGCGTCACCGCTGGCGTGTGTTCTCAGGGGATGCGTCTCTGTTGAAGGCATAGGGCCGCCCAGGTGCCTAAGCATCTGCCAGGGTCTCTAAGTGCTCTTCGTACCCCCTTCCCCTTACCCACGAATCCATGTGGGTAAGTGACAGAAATCACCTAGACACCTGGGGAGCTAGAAAAAGCCTCAGTTCTCAGGCTTTATCCTAGATCCACTGAGTCAGTATCTCCTAGGGAAGGGCCTGGGAAGCTGGATGATTAATAAAAGTCATCCCAGGCAGTTCCTGTCAAGGACACTTTGCAGACGCTACTTGCCTATCCCTCTGCCTTGCTGGTCTTTAAAGGCTCCTAGTACATTCTAAGCCCCTTTCTGTCTCAGATTCATTATATGTATATGCTATTTCTTCTCCATGGAAAGGTCTTACCTGTCCCCTTCTCTTGGCCAGTCCCTACTTCTCATAACTTCATAACTCAACTGAAATACGACTTCTTTTCAGAAACACCATCCTTGACCACTCTTATCGCCATCTCCATCAAGTCCCCTTGTTTCATTCTCTTAAACCACCTTGTGCTTTTTCTCCTGGGAAGTTATCACATAGTTCATACCTCACATATTTGCCTAAAGTCTACCTCCTCACTAGTACCAAGTACGGTACTCATTAGAAGTATGTTTTGCATGGATGAATAAGTGGAAGACTAGTGCTAGGAGAAGAGTTTCACAGGTTGGATTGGATGCTGCCCAACAAAAAGAATTGAGCGTAGGAAAATTTTAGTCTTCCAAGGTAAAATTTGCACACATCAACTAAAGGCAAAGTAGATGGGTCCAACAGCAATTTATATTTATGGAACAATGGATCAGGTTATTTTTAAGATACTTAATAAATACCTAAGATGTGCAAAATGCAGTATTAGAAGCTATGGATCCCGCAGTGAATAAGGCAGCTACAGTCTTGTCTTTGTGGAGCTTTTCAGCCAGGGTGACAGATATTAAGCAACCGGTTGCACGGTCTCATGATTTTGGTAAATGCAGTGAAAGAATTACAAATCTGTAAGAGCCTGTCGTGGGGAGACCTAGCGTGGTCTGTAAGTGAATCATAGGATTTCTAAGACTTGTGGCTGGGGAATCTGGGCCCACAGCATCCAGTACACTCTGTCCTATCTCTTGACATCTTGGGCTAGAAAATTCCTTGTTGAGGGCACCTGGGTGGCTCAGTGGGTTAAAGCCTCTGCCTTTGGCTCAGGTCATGATCCCAGAGTCCTGGGATTGAGGCCCGCATCGGGCTCTCTGCTCAGCGGGGAGCCTGCTTCCCCCTCTCTCTCTGCCTGCCTCTCTGCCTACTTGTGATCTCTCTCTGTGTCAAATAAATAAATAAAGTCTTTAAAAAAAAAATTCCTTTTTGGGCGGCACCTTCCAGGGCACCGTTGGAGATATTTGGCACCATTCTGGCTCATCCCACCAGATGCCAGTATACTCCGCAGTTGTGACCCCCATGAATGTGTCAGCATTGCCAAATGTCCCTTGTGGAAGGGCGGGGGTGGAGGCAGAATCTGTCCTTCCGTTGTACCTCAGCTGAGAACTACTGGTCTACTCCAACCTTGGTTTTTTAAAAAAAATGCCTCTACTTGTGATTTATCCAGGTCAATACTGGGAACATCATTTATTTATCTGATAAACAGATGTTTGCTGCGTGCTTCTTAGGCGCCAGGCACTGGGCGAGGCACCGGAGACACAGCCATGGTCAGGGCCCTGTGCTTTCTAGGAAACACCTTCCACGGGAGGGAGCTAGGCAATACATTTTCATGTTTCAGAAGAAGGGAGAGGTTGATCCTAGATGTCCTTTCCTAGAAGGTGACAAGGCAGAGGCACAGAGGGCATGTATTTGAGCCCCCTTCCCGTCTGCTGGTCTGACCGAGCTGCTTGTGTTTCAGGGGCTCCTCCGCAGAAGGGCAGCTGAACGGACTCCAGGGCAGCCTGAACACTGCAGCCTTTGCACCCATCACCGGCTCCACAGGTCAGTGGGCGCGGCTGGCATGGCAGGGCGGGTATCGCGCAGGGCGGATTCTCACTTCTGCCTCGGAAGAAATGTGCGGTTCAAAGACTGAAGCAGCATCTGGGCCTTTGAAGCATAGGCCCGTGGCCGCTGGAGGTTGGAATGATTCCGCAGAGCTAGTTCAGGGTAGATGACATTTCTCCGTCCAGGAGAGTGAAATGGGATTCACAGCATTTAGTAGAAAGGCCCATGTCTGGCTGGTGTTCACCCCCCTGTTCATCTCGGAGCCGTCCCACCTAGTAGCTCCCACTAGCTCCTCAGCACGGGGGAGCTCTCGTCTTTGATCCAGGACCTGTCATGCTAGTGTCAGGGCCTATTGGGGTTGTCAGGTGCTTATTGAGGTCTTAAAGCCTCTCAGTGTAGGGACCCAGCTGTAAGTCAGGCAGCATTGGTCCAGGGAGAGTTTTCTATGAGTATTAATTTGTAAAACCATACCAATAAGTAAGCAGAAAATTAAAAGAAAATCACGTGGATTCCGTTCAACAAATATTTCTAATTGAGCAAGTCCTGTGGGGAAGGTGAGATGGTGGGCACCAAGGAGCATGGGGCGGTGCATGTGGCCAGGGACCCTTCAGATTCAGGAAGACAGGGAGAGTCAGCAGGGAGTGGGTGCAGGCTGGGTAAGTCTCAGGGCTGGGGATGCATAGAATAACTGTAGACAGCAGGGGCTGAGCATCTGCTGTGCTCGTGCTTGGCACAGTTCTGAATGCCTTACATGTGATAACTCATTTGTTTACAGAACAGGCATAGAATAGAAACTGTGTTCCGCATTTCACAGCGGAAGAAATAAAGGCACAGATTATGAAACATCCAGAACCTCAAGCTAGTAAATGGCGGGGCCATTTTGGAACTGCAGCAACTTGGCCTGGGCTCTTTAGGGATTAGAGCAGGTTTTCTAGAGGAAGAAACACCTAAGCAGAGGGTTGCACGTTGACAAGTCCTCCAAGAGAGAGGAGGCAGGGGGCTGAAGGAGTTCCGGAAAGAGGGAACGAGGCCTGCACAAATGCACTGTGTCCTGGAGCCCTCCCGTGTCACCATGGTTGCGGACTAGAGCATGGACAGGGAGCGGCAGGAGAACAGGTCATAGAGGTAGCAGGGCCGGTTCATGGGTGGCATAGGGGACTTGGTCTCGAGTGCAAGAAGGAGTCATCAAGTCTAGGGCCAGGGTGTGGAGGGTGTGTGTGTGTGTGTGTGTGATATAACAGACCTTCAGATGATTAGAAGACCACCGAGAAACCTGGCTGGACTGTATCGTGGGGATAATTACATATATCTCATGGGCTTACTGTGGAATTAAAGGACACAATATTTAGAGAAAGACTTTATAACAATACCCGTTCAGGTAATAATACAAGAGTGTAAAGATATTGCTCTCCGCTTAAGATCTTGAACCTCAATTCAAGAAACATTTGATGGGTATCTACTTGCTCCTCCCCTCCCCCAGAAAAGAATTACTAGACTACAGTAGTTAATTTTAAGGAAGTAAAGTTTCCCTCTGGAACTGTTATGGCCTGGGAAATGGGTGGCCGGGAGGATTTTGCTCTATAGACACCTGAGTATCTCTTTCCAGCAAATTGCTGCAGACAGGAGACCTGCCTGCCGCATTTGCATGTCTAACTGATGTGTCACGTACAGAATGGAACTCTCCGCATGCACTCTGGCTAGGGAAGTCGGAAATATGGGGGGCCGGGTGGCTCATACTCTCAGCATCTGGATCATGAATTAATACTTACTGACCAAAGCTATCTGTTAGAGATTTTGTAACAGTTGTAATGAATTCCATAGCATCGTAAAGCCTCAGAGCAGAGAAGTTGTGTGTCTCCCTGGATTCTGATAGCTGCTTTTCCTTGCTTCTGCCTTAAGACAATGCATTATTCTGTTCACCTTGTTCAGGCTGCCTGCTCTTTACTGCTTTTGTGTCCAATGACTGTAGGCCTCTAACGTGCCTTGAATTTGTTTCTATTCTGTGCCTTTCCTGGTGTTCCTGATCCTCAGTTTAAGAAACACTGATGAACATGGTATTTTCCATACCTCCCAATAAACGTTTTGCCTCAGCAGTACAGTGGTAACTAACCCCATTGGAGTTATTTATGCAACTAGTAAGTAACTACCTAGCACTTCAGTGTTTCAGCCACAAAGCATATGTTTTTCTATATGACATGTAGATTGCCAGAGAGGGAACACAAGCAGGGGGAGTGAGAGAGGGATAAGCAGGCTTCCTGCCGAGCAGGGCACCCGACGTGGGGCTCGATCCCGGGTCTCCGGGATCATGACCTGAGCCGAAGGCAGTTGCTCAACCAACCGAGCCACCCAGGCGCCACCTAGAAGCATTTTTCTTTCAACCCACAAGAAGGGAGAACAAGCCCCATCGTAAGTCAGAGTTTACATGTCTCTCAGAGATGGGACATTCCTGCCTCAACAGGAATCAGCACACTGACTTTGAAACGTATTTAGCCCCCATCTGGTCCAGTTAACTCAGTTGCTTAAACATGGAATCACCGAGTACGCGAATGTAGCAGAAGCCTGCTCCCTGGCCCGTGACCCTCTGCAAGTGTAGCCGGCCAGGCCTTAAAGCTGCGTCATTTCGTTAGTCGGGCGCCTGACTGAGACACTCGTTCATCCCAGCGCACTGTTAAAAAACAACTCAGAATCCTTCCCCACTGATGGTGACCCAGCGACATTGTTCTTCTAATTATGAACATTGAATGAGGTAGTAAATCTCAAAACTGCTAACAGAAGGCCTGGAGTCCCCCACGAGTGTTACTTTTTCCTTGCCTTCCCTCCTTCAAGCTAAACATTCCGAGTTTTCTATGGAAGGGAAGGTGTAGAGTCAGCAAATTGGGAAACTTGAGAAGGAAGGCTAGAGTGAGGGCCTTTGGCTCAAAGCCAAAGCCAATGGCCCTTGTTCTTTATAACCATGGTGTTCTTGAGTTCTGAAGTGGAGATGGTGAACTAAAATAGCAGAGAGCCGCAGATTAGATAACTGGCATTTCTCTCGTGCTGACTTGATAGTGTAAACCACCGTTCTTGTAGGGTCTGAGACCATACCAGCTGCCCTCATCCCTGCCCTTAGCTTCTGCCTACGCCTTTTCTATCTTGGAGCCCAGCCTCTGCCTGCCTCCCACCCCAATTTGTTGTGGTTGTTGTTTTCATTTTTGTTTGAAGCTCTTATGGGTCTGTAGTTGGTGGAAGGATTCTTACTGCCTTTTGAACACCAATGCTGGGTTTCATTTACAAGAAGTGAGAAACAATGCCCTTGTTAAGTATTGGTTATTTGGGGCCTTGGTAAAATGCACTTTAGCTTTATCCTCTTTCTTTGCATGCCGGGTGGGCAACAGCACATCAGCGTGACTCGGGCTGCCCACTTCACTGAAATACAGAGTAAACCCAATGGAGTATAAACTCTAAGGATCTAGAAGTCACTTTAACTTTCAAGCGAAATTACCTGCCTGGAAGTTCTCAGCGGAATGACCTCTTTTTATTATTAGATTCTGATTCCGTTCACCAAGCATTATATAGTTGTCATGGATCCTGGATGGATGGATCTGGAGTATAACAGATTAATAATGAAAACAAATAAAGCTCTTGAGATGCTTGCCCTAGCGGCTTATATCTTTTATTGCTCCCAAAATGTTCTTCTCTCCCCAGAGCCAGAGGGGTAAGATTAACCACTCTTACAGTGTTAGAAAGCAAAGGGCACAGGTTTGGTGTTTGGCAAGAAACTCGGTGCCAGCATATGGGCAAACAGTGGTCCCCTGAAACTTAGGTTTGGTTTTTTCTTTCTTTTTTTTTTTTTTTTTATTTTCTTGAAATACACATGACAGTTTATTTTCTACTTTCTTTATGTTTGATGTATTTCTCAACCTTCTCTTTCCTTCTTTGGTCCTTCTGTCTCCTGACTCTAATGCTATACTGCGGGCAGTTTTCCAGGCCTGTGTCCCTTGCTATTTTTCTCTCTAGTTGTTGTCCTATCCTAAGACCTAGTTTTAGATTTGACCTCTTGTCCTTTCACCAAGATCAAATAAAGTGTTAAGTGGGGATTTTTTTTACATTTTTCAGGATCTTTGGAAGCTCCCCAAGTTATTTTCGCCAGATCCAAACCCTTGCCCACACAATCTGGAGCCCTTGCTACAGTTATAGGACAGAGAAAATCAAAGTCCGTGAAGTCAGGGCCAATTTAAGGTAACAGTAAGAATAAGAGCATATTTTTTTATGATAACTTGCTGACTTTATATCAATCACAGCAAGAGGCTTAATAGATATCAAGAAAAGTGATAGTTTCTCAGAATGACAAATTTTGATTTTATAAAACCAGAGCTCAGAAGGACTCCAAACTATGGGTCAAAGTCAAGCTACCGCTAGCTTGCTTCTGCACTGGCTTACCAGTAGGTGGCGCTGTGGCAGTAAGAAATTTCCTTACTATTATGGAGGCTTTTGTTTAAAAATATGGGGACATTAAAGCCAATCAAAGGAAGAAACTAAAGCCATAATTGCGTCATCACAGGTAAAGAGTAACAGAATACCTTGGAGAACATGGTATTTGAAGGTCAAATTGCAATAGACTCTAAAGAGAATGAATGTTGTTAAAGATACTTATTATTAAAGAAGGCTTTTAGAGTTGTGTAGTTTGTGAACTGGACTTCCAAATAATGGGAGGCGGGAAGGAACACAATTTTTAAAAAAGGTTTTTTGGTGAGGTCTATTAATATGCTTTCTTCTGAGTTAAGATAAGCATATGCTGTAATCGGCAGCCAAACAAACTGTGAACCCCAGTCTGCCACCCATCCATAAAATCTCCACACCACCAGCACTGCCCCACGGTGTTTCGTTACTAGCCATGGCCTTCAAACCTTCCCAGAAAATTCTATGAAACCACAAGATTTTGATGATTCCTCTTTGCTCTACCGTACACTCTAAAGCATTAAAGGCAGCACACCTGCTATGAGTTTAATACCCTTCTTACCTCTGGGGAATACTTACAAACTTATTTGAGAAACATTATTCATCAAAATACCCCAGGAGAGCAAAAGAGGGAGGAAAATTATTTACCCACCACAGGATTCATTTACATTGGATCAGAAAGCTTCAAATATCTTTCCCCAGCCCATCTAAACTCTTTCCAAAAAGGAGTGAGAAGAGAGAAAAGAACACCAAATCCATGGCTTGTCATCTACCAAAATGTACCAGAAAAACCAAAAACAGCCAGAGTTCTATTGGTAATATTTCGCCAATGGTCCTTTAATTCTGATACGAAGCAGCCTATCCAGTGATGAACAGCTAACAAAATACAGAAGACTAAAGCAAGAAGGCCCATATTTCCTTGAGGAGACTGGCAGCCGGAAGAATGAATGTGACACCAAGCTCGAAACTAAACCGCCGGCCTGCCAAGAAGTACTAATGTCCCTCGGTCCCCAGGACCGTGACACTTGGACCTGCCACAATTGCAGTAGCACTTTCCTTGAGCCTACTTCATTAGGATCCCTTATAATCCACCCAGAACATTGCATGGCGAAATAAGATCATCAACAAAGAAGACTTGGGAAAGAGCTCATCTCTCAACACTTAAATCTGTTGCAAATAGCCCTGCAGAGCAGAGCTACGCATAGCTCGGATGGGTGATGCTGTACTTTGTAATGAGCTGCGGTGCTGAGACCTCATGCCCAGTGTGTATGGACTCAGAAAACAGTGGGTCAGAGCGCCTCTGAAGGGCTGGTCTCCCATGCTGCAGCAGAACTGCTGGGAGGCCCCAGAGGCAGCTCAGCTGCCACCTGCCACCTGCCAGGCTGAACAGTAGAAATAGGTAGTTTACGAAGTGATGGGGGAGAACCCCAGAGTCCATGACCCATGACCTGGTTGCTTGATTTCTCCTTGATATGAATGGGGTATAGGCAGAATCACTGGCGGTGGTCCCTTCAACCACAGTCACAAATGAGTGTCATCACCAGGTCTAATAGCCCTAAAATCCCTTCCTATATGAGTTTAGGGAAGCAGACAGGAGATGAGAAGATTGAAGTGTGTTTGCAAAGCTTGTTATCTAAGACTGAGGAAACGTCAGTTGTCCTCATCAAGGAATGAGGATACCACACTAAAGGATTCTGGGGACTAAGACTCTCAAAGACACCCACTCCACGGGCCCAGGCAAGGGTCATATTTAAATACATACACGATTTTGTGTCTTTGTGATTCTGTATTGTTTGTTTGGCACCTCTTCATCACAGAGCCACTTCACTGTGTTTTCTGTATTCATGATGCTTTTGCATTTGGGGCCTTACGGAGTCAGGGAGAGACTGCTCATCCCAAGGCTAGCTGATTCCTAAAGATCATATCAACCTGCCCACGGGTATGCCTTGCAGACAGAAACCAGCTAATCCCAAGTTTATGTCCCCAACCACCTCCTTATCTAACTCTCACATGGAAAACCCACATTTTCCTTGCCCCAGATCCCTCCAGGCTCAGCTACCAGGCAGCTGGAGACCACCAATGTGGCCCAGAGCCCACCAGAATTATTAAAACTAGGTAGGCTTAAGCTGTTTACTTTGCCGGGCCTTGCCTTTTCCAGGGAAATCCCAAATAAGTCTCTGGCCTAGACTTTTTCCTCGCTCACGTCTTTCATGTCTTGACTACACTGGTGTTTTCCCCAGTGAGGCATGTAGTGACCCTCTCACTGGGGCCCTGAGTATAATCAGCTTCTTCCTGCCAGGCCTCGTTCTCATCTCCACAGCCACATTGACATGACCGTGCCTTCTTAGAACACATGGCCGTAGAGAGAATATCTTTAATGTACCTTGCAAGGAACCAGGTCAAAATGTGAATCAATAAGGTTTTTGTCACCAAGTTCTAAGCAACTGGTCACAGCATTCACTTCATTCTAGGCTGTACTCTCTCTACAAGGGATGTTTTAAAGTATGTGTGGTGCTAAGCTCAGTCTGGCTGCGGCCGCACAAGAAGGACGTGAATCCCTCTACGTGGCCAAATCGCCTGGCTCTCAGCCATTGAAATTTCATGCTTTCCTGTCCTGAGGCCTCTTTCTTTTCATTCAGTAACTTTCTACATTCAGAAACAAAACTCAAGCATAGCAGAACAACCTGGCTGGAAGTGGGGGAGGAAGCAACCTGCTCTCAGTTTGGAGGAAGTAGGGGGATACTTCTAAGATCCCACCCAAAAGGGGCTTCATTTGCCTCAAAGAAAACCAGGGAGCTCTATTTCTGAAATGGATTAAGAAGTGGACCACTGAGATAGATAACATCAGAAAATTGATATTGTCTCTCTGGCAAACTCCCAAGAGAAGAGTGATGATTCTTCAATTGTTAACAATTACTACTTTGTTATAAAGAGATGTGGAAAGTGCAGTGGCCCCTTTCTCAAATTACATTTATGTTACAGAAGCACACACACCCACTGGGAAAAAAAAGTGCTTGGCACCCTGGGTGGTTAGACTGGTGCTGCCTACTACCCCATCTTGTAGCAAATTCGTATTGTCCTGGGTAATATCCATTCACTTTAAGTGGAAAAGGATCCTGTTTATTCTTGTATTCCTGAACTGGGCAGGTAACCAGCATAACATTGCCTTACTTTGTGAGTTTTTATACTTATCACTACAAGTTATCAGTCTCTGTGGATGTGTGGAACCCACACATCTTTCTGCTCATTTCAAAGAAATGCTTGTTATAGGCACATACCTTTGCTTTACCATCCTTATATCCTCAGGTCATAATTGCTCCTAAAAGTTCTAAAGAAAGAAAATGGCATGCTAAGCCATGCCTGTCTTTGGAAAAAGCAAGCCCTGTACATGGAAATATTTACAACTCTGCTTGCCTGATCTGTAGAAGTTACCGGGCCCCAGAGTGTGTGGGTGGGTAACTGTAGGGCGTGGAGAGTGGTGGCTTGAAGTCTGCTGCTCCGTTGGCATTGGTTGGCATTGACATTTATTCTTTCAAATTATAATTATAAAGGAAAAGACTCGGCTTCTCTTGTCCTCCAAATGAAGAGCATCGCTAATAAACGGGAAACAATAGTCTCTTCATTGTGTGCTCCTCTTTTGAGCACGCCAACGTTTCCATCAGGATTCCTGTAGGTATCAGGACCCCTCTTCTCTTGAAACCAAAGCCAGCTTAGGTACTTTTCTGCCACCAGAGAGGAGCAGCTTGAGTGTGCGGTATGTCCCCTTAGCTCTGTGGGTAAAACACCGCATGTCTCCCCAGTACGGAAGGAAGACAGTAACTTGGAAAGCCAACCTGATTGTAAAATGATGAAGTGAATTGAAGGGTCAGCTGGTTAAAAGTTGCTATTTTAATGTTGTTTGTTTACGGTTATCAGGTTAAAAAAAAAATCACTCCTTTTTATATTCATTTGGATTGAAAAGTGACCTTGAGGTTTTTTCTCCCCCTCCCATTCACTTCTCATCTGCTTCCCAGGGAAATTAAGACATGTTTGTTCATGGGATGAACCCAAGTGAAGATGTTTTCAAATTTAACAAGTGTTTTATTTTCTTGGTTTGTTTGTTTGTTTTTAATTTCTTATGGCTGAACTGGAAAGTAATATTAGGTAATGCATCGCTTGCAGTTACTTGGGTATCAGAACATGGCCTCCTGAAAACTGCAGCTCTTTCTTAGAAATACAACTCCTCGCAGACCTTGTCTTTAACTACCCATGCCGCTGTTCTCCAAGATAAATTGCCGTGGTGTGTACGCCCGCATTCTTACCCCCCGCTTTTATGCAGAGAAGTCAAGTTGTCTCAGTAGCCTTCTGATTAATAAAAGAGAGACAGCCTCAGACAGTTCGTGTACATCAGCATAGGGAACAGTCTCAGGGGCCAGACCTCATAAACACCTACAGCCTTATTTGGGACAAGTAGCAGTGGCTGATCAGTGGCTCACCTGCATGTCTGTTACTCCATCCCTGTGCGCAGGTCAGTGGCCGGCCTCCACCGTTGTCCCGGGTAGCATCTCTCTGCCTTCCTCAGGACCCCGCCTCTCTCAGCATGGTTGTTTCTCTGTGTGCAGCTTTCAAAGGACAGAATTCGAAAACCTGGCATTCGTTCATACAACAAGGGGCCGCAGGTGCACAGAGGTTACGGCGGCTGTCGCCAGACCAGGGACAGCCCGCTGCCGGGACAGCACCATGACAGTGACCCAACGCTGCCGATGCACGTGTCTCTAGCTGTTGCCTACGGGTGGCGCATGCCGCAGACTCGAGTCTTAACACATAAAAGCACACACAGGGAAATAAAATATAAAGGGAAAAATCAAGGTCAAAGGTCAAGATAATTCACATTTTTCGAACATGAGACCAAATAAAATGATGATAATCAAGGTTAGATTTGGTTCTGAGTCTTCTCTAACAGGCCAGACAAAAAGGATAACGGAGTACATGAAGGTATATCGTTCTCATTTTTAAAAAGGAAGCCATACTCTGGAGGAAAATTCAGCTTTTTCCTAGCTTTTTTTTTTTTAAGATTTCATTTATTTATTTGAGCAAGAGAGAGAATAAGTGAGGGGGAGGGGCTGAGAGGGGGGAAAAAGAGGGAGAAGCAGATTCCCCACTGAGCAGGAAGCCAGATGCAGGACTTGATCCCAGGACCCAGAGATCATGAGCTGAGCTGAAGGCAGACATTTAACCAACTGAGCCACCCAGGCGCCCCTTCCCAGCTCTTACTCTAAAGGAAGTGTTTCACATGCCTTAAGAGAGAGGACACACTGAACAAACTAACAGTGCCCTCACAACACAACGGCGTGTTCACGGGACTGCTGCTACTCGGTGTGAGCTGCATGAAGGCAAAACTCGGCAGTTCAAGTCAGTGGAAGACAGTTTTGTGAGGGACAAAACTATTATAGTCCAAGTCCTTTTGTGGCCCACTATAATCCAAGTGTAAGTAGTGGGTATGTAGAGGGTTGGATGGATTGCACGTGTCTTAGACAATCCTACATATAACTTCTCTGGGGCGATGGCTCGGTGAGAGCTAGTAGTGCTCTTAGGCAAGGATGCAGAGGCCTCATCTTCTCCATGGCTCGTTGAAGATGCACGGATGTGCTCCGGAAAGCGGGTGGCAGAGGAAACGTCTCGTGAAAACTGCAGAGCTAAGCACTGTTCTTACCCGTCATAGTGCATGATCGTTCTCCCGCCCTTTATCCATGTTTAGGCCCCTCTGCTTAGGCACCTCATGCCTGCTTCCCCCCCAGTAGGGCTAATTCGTATTTGTCCTTCCTCCTTTCTAACCCTAGCCTGTTCCCACCCCCAATATGATTTAGATGCTTTTTGACTGTGCTTGCTGCTATCTGCCATGGCATTTACAACACTATAGTATATTTCTGGATTCCTTGACCATTCCCCCACCTGGGCTGTAGTTCCCTGTAAGGCAAGGAGATCTGACTTGATTCTGAAACTCTGGGCCTTAGCATAGTGCCCAGGCTGTAGCAGGGACTTAAAAGACTGATTGAATGGATGAATGAGTGAATTTTCATATTTCTGCCAACACTTGGAGTCCCCGGCCACATACCCAAATCCTTCCTATCCTCTAAAGGTCCAGTTAGGTTTTGTCTTGTCTAATAAGCTATATTTATATATTTAGATTTTATCTTGCCATTTTTAAAATCCCTAGAGCATTTACAATTTATGTCACAAAGTTTGGCACCTCATTGTATTTTTGTCATCTTTTATCCTACTTACTCCTTGGGTAAATGGTCTCCAATAAGACCATAAACTCTGTGGCATCAGGATTATGTTCTGTGTGTTTGTGGAATCCATAACAACACCCAAAATGCTTCATTACCTTGTATTATCAGCCCTAAAGAAAAGAATACATAAAACATCTAAAATTTTTCTGAAAAATAATCTACTTCCCCTGTTCTCCTGGCTTCAAGTAAAATGCTTAGCCTCAAGTTAAAATGGTTTAACCTTAAAGATTTCATAAATAATGGATTTTATTATTAAACAATCTTAAAACTCAAATAACCTTCCTTATAAATTACCTAGTACAGTATTTTTAGCCTATCAGTATTATAAAACTATCTCCTCGAAAACAGAGAATGACTGGTCACTGTCCTTCACATTACAACTTGTTACAAAGCAGAATTCAGTATGAAGATGAGATGTTCTGCTTTAGACCACATCCAAGGATCTCACTTTAAGGGAACAAAGTCAAAATGAGGTTTAGTTTATCTGAAAGATATCCTCCTTCAGCTTTGTCCCTATATACCAACTGATCGGAGGGAGCTCTTTGACCTTATAACACAGATCAGCCGTTTTGTCTTTGGACACTCAGATAGAAATGTCTTTTTTATTCTTTTTTGATTTCTTTGTGAATTTTTTTGGCTTCTCCTAAGTGGTCTGCTACCTGAAACTGGACACCATACTCTAGTTGTCGGGATCCGCCTAGCATTAAGTGTAGTGTAAGGTGTATCCTCATGCTTCTGGAGTCGTGTGATATACTTTATTTATAGGGTACCGTGCTCTCAAAAACAAAAGTTCTCTTAACCCTTACCTCCTACCTTCCATACTTGTTCTTGCTTCAAGTTCAGTGCCATCGCATGGCGTTTTCTAAAAACTTTAAAAAATAGAACTACCTTATAATTCAGAAATTCCACTTCTGGATGTATGACCAAAAAGAACTGAGAGCAGGGTCTTGAATAGATGTTTGTATACACATGTCCATAGCAGCTTTAGTCACAGTAGCCTAAAGGTGGAAGCAACCCATGTGTCCACCAGTGGGCGAATGGATAGAAAAGATGTGGTATGTACATAAAATGGCAGAGTATTCAGCCTTTAAAAAGAAAAGACACTGTGACACACATCACATCATGGATGAACCTAGAGGATTTATGGCAACTGAAGTGAGCCAGTCACACGAAGACAAACAGTATATAATTGTACTTATTTGAGATAATTAGAGCAGTCAGATTCCGAGGCACAAAGCAGAAGGGTTGTTATCAGGGTCTGAGTCAGAGGGGTTATTTTTCAATAGATTCAGAGTTTCAGTTTTGTTTTTTTGTCTTTAAGTAGGTTCCATGTGGGGCTTGAATGCAGGACCCTGAGAACAAGAGTCAGATGCTTAACCAACTGAGCCACCCAGGTGCCCCCAGAATTCCAGTTTTTTAAGATGGAAAAAAGTTCTGCATATAGATGGTGCTGATGGTTGCACAGTGTGAAAGTACTTGATGCCCTGAATGATTCCCTTAAAAGTGGGTAAGCTGGTATTGCTTCCCCTGTCCCCACCCCTAGCAACTGCAAACCTGTCCTCCGTATCTATGAGCTTGTTTGGGGGCGGGCAGGTTAGATTTCACATGTAGGTGAGACCATACGGTATATGCCTTTTCCTGTCTGACCTATTTTGCTTTAGTATAATGCCCTCAGGGTCTTTCCATGTTGACACAAGTGACAAGAGTTCATTCTTTTTTATGGCTGAGTAATACTCTATTGTATATATGTATGTGTGTGTGTATGTGTGTGTATGTATATATATACACACACACCACATTTTCTTTATCCGTTCATCCATTAACAGACACTTAGATTATTTCTGCATTTTGGCTATTGTAAATAATGCAACAAAAGGTGAATATGCAGTGAATTAGTGGTTTTGTTTTCTTTGGGTAAATAGCATGAAGTGGAATTGCTGGAACCCATGAAAGTTATATTTTCAATATTTTGAGGAACCTTCGTAGTGCTTTATGTAGTGACCATACCAATCTACTGTGTCTTCTCCACCATACCAGTCTTCTCTGCCAACAGAGCAAGGCTTGTTATTCTTGTCTCTTTGATACTAGCCATTCTAACAGGTGCTAGGTGATAACTCTATGTGGTTTTGATTTGCATTTCCCTGGTGATTAGGAATGTTAAGCACCTTTAGCTCTACCTGTTGGCCATTTGTATGTCCTCTTTGGGAACATGTCTGTTGGGTTCTTCTGTCATTTTTGTTTTAAGTCAGCTCTATGTCCAGCATAGAGCCCAGTGCAGGGCTGGAACTCAGACCCTGAGATCAAGACCTGAGCTGCTTGACTGAGCCACGCAGGTGCCCCTCTTCTGCCATTTTTAATTAGATTGTTTTTATTACTGAGTTGTATGAGTTCTTTTTATATTTTGGGTATTAACCCTATATCAGATATATGATTCACAAATATTTTCTCCCATTTGGCTGGTTGCCTTTTCATTCTGTTGTTTCCATTACTGTACAGAAGCTTTTTGGTTTGAGGTAGTTACACTTGTTGATTTTTGCTTTTGTTGCCTTTCCTTTGATGTCAAGTCCAAAAAATCATCACTAAGACCCATGTTAAGGAGCTTACCACCTATATTTTCTTCTAGGAGTTTTTTGGTTTTAGGTCTTACTTTAAAGTCTTTAGTCCATTTTTGAGTTAATTTTTTGTGTCTGGTTGAAATAGGGGTCAAATTTCATTCTTTTATATGTGGCTGTCCAGTTTTTCCAACACCATTTCTTGGCGACTGTCTTTCCCCATTGTATACTCTTGGCTTCTTTGTCCTTAATTACTTCACCATATATGCATGGGTTTATTTCTAAGTTCTTCTGTTCTGTTGATCAGTGTGTCTGTTTTTATGCCAATACTGTAAGTCATACTGTTTTGATTACTATAGCTTTGTAATATAGTTTGAAATCAGGAAACATAATGCCTCCAGCTTCGTTCTTCTTTGTTAATAGTTTTGACTCTTTGGGGTATTTTGTGCTTCCATACAAATTTAGAGTTATTTGTTTTATTTCTGTGAAGAATACCATTGGAATTTTGACACAGATTATACTGAACCTGTAGATTGCCTTGTGTAGTATTGACATCTCAACAGTATTAGTTCTTCTGATCCATGAACTATGTCTTCTTCAGTTTCTTTCATCAATATCTCATAGTGTTCAGTGTATAACTTTTTCACCTCCTTGGTTAAATTTATTCCTAGATGTTTTATTCTCTTTGTTATAATTGTAAATGCAATTATTTTCTTAATTTCTTTCTGATAGTTTGTTGTTACTGTATAGAAATAGAACAGATTTTTGTATATTGATTTTTGTATCCTGAAATTTTACCGAATTCGTTTATTAGTTTTAACAGTTTTCTGGTGGAGTCCTTGGGGTTGTCTCTATATAATATCATATCATCTACTAATAGAGATGGTTTTACTTCTTTTCTGATTTGGACGCCTTTTATTTCTTGTGTATGGGTCTTGTTAGGACTTCGAATACCTTGTTGAATAAAAGTGGGGAGGGTGGGTGTCCTTGTCTTATTCTTGATCTTAGAGGACAGTCAGCTCTTTACTGTTGAGTATGATGTCAGCTGTAGGCCTATCATATATGGTCTTTATTGTGTTAAGATTTGTTGCCTCTGTCCCCACTCTGTTGAGAGTTTTTATCATAAATTTATGGTGAATTTTGTCAAATGCTTTTTATACATCGGTTGAGATGATCATATAATTTAATTTTTATCCTTTGTTTACTAATATGGTGTGTCCCATTGATTGATTTGCACATGCTGCTCCATTGTTGAGTGCATGGAATAAATCCCACCTGATAATGGTATATGATCCTTTTATTGCATTGCTGAATTCAGTTTGCTACTATTTTGTTGAGGATTTTTGTATCTACATTCATCAGAGGTATGGGCCTGAAATTTTTCGGTGGTAGCCTTGTCTGGTTTTGGTATCAGGGTAATGTTGGCCTCGTGAAATGACTTTGAAAGTGTCTAGAAGAGTAGGGAACTCTTCTACATTTTGGAAGAGTTTGGGAAAGATTTGTATTAATTCTTTAAACATTTGGTGGACTTCACCAGTGAAGCTGCCTGGTCCTAGACTTCTGTATGTTGGAAGGTTTTCGATCACTGACTTAATCTCATTTGTGTTATGTGTATTTTACCACAATTTTTAAAAGACTATTGATTATGTAACACACCTAGTACAGTGTTTGGCACATGATGGTACTCAGTAAGTGGTAGTTCTTACTATTTGTCAGAATTCAAAGCACATGGTATCATTAGTTCCCATTATGAACTTTGAGGTCATATTATTGTTAAACAATGTCAAAAGGTAGGTCCCCTAGAAAGTAAGCTCTAAGATGGAGATTAGTGTGCAAGGGAATTATTAAGGGGTGCTCCTGGGATCAATTCCTACAGAAGGGAAGGTAATGGAAGGAAATGGGTTTGGACAACGGGAGAAGTTGAGCTATGGCACAGTGACAAGGAGGGTCTCAGTTGGTGCCACAGAGAGTATAAAGCCAGCCTGTGAGAGCTGTGAGTTGTGGTAAGGTAGCTGGGATACTGCTTTTGTACATACTTTATGTTGATCTGTCATTAGATACCGGCTGCTTGGGAGGAGGAGGTACCGTTGAGAACTAAAACTCACGTTTCCATGACTCCTCTTCCCTTCCGACTTATCTCCAGTCCTCTGTATTAACGAGTACAATTTCCATGCTGTCAATCACCTCAGTGAGGAAAGGATCAGGGAATTTTCAGCTATGGCTACGGTAGTGCTTTTTTTTACTTTTTCCTTTTTTTTTTTTAAATTTTTCTTTCCAGGCCTGCGTGGACTGGAACTTTTGTAAATAAAATACGTTAAAAATAAATTACTAGTGAAACTAAATAAGAAAAAAAAAAGACATCTAATACACAAGCTCAAATTCATTATTATTAGATTCACCAGGCATAAAATTGCTGGCCATTTTCGATAACAGACTTTAACTGCCTTCCTTCGAATTCTAGATTTGTCTCATTGTAGACTAGTAACAAGAGTTCTCAAGCTAGTACCAATCCGGGACCCCACTCTAGATAGTGCTGGATTGTAGGTCTCTTGCAAAACGTCGTCGGTGTCCCCCCTGGTTGACACTGGTCGGATGGCTAGATGTTGGGCTAAATGAATGTTGTACTTCAACCTGGAGACCTGATCTCTGCTGTTGAGGGGGAATCCGTAGTTCTCCTCAGTCTGACCTGAATCCAGGAATACCATGAATTCCACCGTTCCAGGTATAAAGAATCCTAAGACCATTCCTTGCTCACGTTTTCATGTGCTTCCTCCTAGAATCAATTACATAAATTGGAAAATATATGGAGTTCCTAAGGACCCAACAGGTGAAAGGGACAAAGATTGTGTTCTTGTTTTGTTGGCCATCAGGCAGCTCCTGTTTCTAACACGAGGATAACTGACTCATCTCTCAGCATCCTCCTCTCAGGACATTTGGTGTCAGCATAGGAAGATAAGAGTACAAGGAAAGGAGGTCTGCCAAGTAGTGTAACCTTCAGGAAAGCGGTGCTAATAAAAACAAAGGTGTCTTGATATAGTCAAAGAGTTAATGAAGCTTTATCATCTAATTCAGGGAGTTCAGGCTAAACCCATGGTTGTGACTTCGGTTGATCTATGAATCCCCTGGCATCAAAATGCTAGGCCCCTCAAGATGATTTCATGTTCCCAACTTCCTTTCCTAATGGAGCTAGGTGGCTGGTAGCCGCACCCGTCAGCCTGAAAACCTCTCTGAAGTGTCTGATGGCTATCTCCAGTCACTCAGGGGAATTCCTGGTAATGCGGAGGCATAGGTGGCCAAGGTGGGCTTGCCTTTCCTCCTACCATTGCACATTCCCTTTTTGGGTGGAGCCACACCTGGGAAGGGGGAGGATAAGAATGAAGGTGGGCTTGTGTCTCCACTCCCACTAATGGGAAGGCGGGGGAAGGTGATGAGCTTTCCCACACTTCCTGCAACACCTCTGAAGGGGCAGCACTTCTGACTGGCGGAGGGAACTTTGATGGGAATGGAGCAAGGAACCTGTGCAGCCAGAGGGGAATGAAAGTGGGAGGTGGGAGGGCTGGGGGGAAAGAGAGAGGACAAAAGATCTTTCCCTTCAGATAACAGAAACTCAACATATAAGTGGCTTATATAAATGAAGGATTTTATTTTTCTTACATGTCAAGAAGTTTGAAGACAGTAAGCACAGCTCTTCAGAGATGTAATGGAGGAGCCAGGCTCCTCTCTTCTGCTAGACCAACCCTAAAGCATTGGTGTTGTTTTGTTTTTTGGTTTTTTGGTTTTTTGGGGTTTTTGTTGTTGTTGTTGTTGTTGTTGTTGTTGTTGTTGTTGGTTACAGGGTGGTTCCTGTTCTACTGGCATTGTGTCCACGTTCCAGGCAAGGAGGGGTTTGGGAGGAAGGGCAAAAGACAGATTCCAGCTAAATCTGCCCCCTTTACAAACAGCTTCCTTGGGAGCCCAGCAGTTCCAACTAATCCATCATTGGCCAGCCCTGGACCCCAGGCCCACTTCTCCTAGCAACAAATGAGTCTGGGGAGCTAGTCTTTTGACTGGGCACGCTTTCTCCCCAAGCAAACTGAGTCTCTCTTATTGAGGGATAAGGGGAGAATGAGTGTTGAGAAACATCCCATCAGTTTCTGTCACAACACGTTTTCTTTCCATAGTCTCCTCCCCTGCTGGATGCAGTCCACCACCTTTCTCCAGCCCTTCTCCACCAGCTGCTTAACTCTGCCAAGAGGAACACCACTCCTTAACCCTAATTTGCCCTGGAGCTTGCTCTTAGGGGCTGGGGGCTCTTAAGGGCTGAGGGGATGGGGTAAGTGCATGATGGGCCTTAATGAGGGTACTTGATGGAATGAGCACTGGGTGTTATATAAGACTGATGAATCACTGAACTCTACCTCTGAAAGGAGTAATATACTGTATGTTAATTAATTGAAATTTAATAAAAAAAATTTTAAAAATGTAAAAAGGTACCATCAAGAAAGCGAAAAGACAACCTGTAGGACAACAACAACAAAAAATTTGCAAATTATATATATCTGGCAAGGGACTTAACTCCAGAATATATACATATCTCATACAGCTCAACATAAAAGACAGATAACCCTATTTAAAAAATGAACAAAGTATTTGGACATTGCTCCAAAGATATACAAATGGACAATAAGCACCTGAAAAGCTGCATCATTAGGCATTAGGGAGACTCAAATAAGAACCCCAGCAAAATATGGTACTCCACACCCACTCGATGACTGTAATCAAGACAGATAACCTATAAGGGTCACTGAGGATATAGAGACTGGAACTCTCATGCTTTGCTGGTGGGAACGTAAGATGGTGCAACAGCTTTGGTGCAAGAATCTGGCAGTGTCTCAAACAGTTAAACATAGAGTTACCATATGGTCCATCAGTTGGACTCCTAAATGCGTATCTAGGAGAAATGAAAACACTGTCTACATGAAAACTCTACATGGGCCACCTGGCTGGCTCAATCAGTAGAGCATGTGACTCTTGATCTCGGGGTTGTGAGTTCAAGCCCCACATTGGCTGTGGAGCCTACTTAAAAAAAAAAGAAAAAAAGCTCCCTCTCCCTGCCCTCCTGCTCATGTCCCCACTTGTGCTCTCTCTCTTCCTGTCTCTCAAATAAATATAAAAACCACATGTGAATATTCATAGCAGCATTCCTCAATAGACAAAATAGGGAAACAACCTGAATGTCTATCAGATAATGAATGGAGAAACCCACTGTGGTATATCCATACAACGATTACTGTTCAGCCATCGGACAGAATGAAGTACTGATACAGGCTACAACACGGATGGACTTTGGAAATGGAAAGCCACTGCATACTAAAATTCTACATTTATGTGAAATGTCCAGATAGGCAAATCCTCTACAGAAAGTAGGTCGGTGGTTGCTTAGGGCTAGGGGGCGAGAACAGGGTTTGGGGAGTGGCTGCCGATTGGCATACAGGTTTCTTTTTGGGCTAATGACAAGATTCTGAAATTAGATTGTGGTGATGTTTACACTAAAGACCACTGAACTGTACACTTGAAATGGGTGCATTTTATTAGTACGTGAAATAGATCTGAAATCTTAAAAAAGGGTAATAGTTGATATCTAAAAAGTAAAAAGACCAAAAGCCTTCAGTGTAAGCAAATTGTATTTACTTCTTAAATAACCAGATTTTAATAAGTACTTACTTAGTGGCTTCAGTTCATTAAGTCAGCAAGTATCTTTCCCCTTTGTACTGGGTGTGCTGTAAGGTCATGAGCAGAAACATGCCTGCACCCAGCTTTGGCCCTGGTCTTTGACATTTCCAAGTAAGCTGATGTGCCTGGGGGACGGCAGCTGTCCCTGGGCCTGGCCTCTCTTGCTTTTTTCCCCGTTTGGGAAGGTGTCAGGCTCCAGAGCATTTCTGGGACGTTAGCACAGAGCAAGGAGGACTTTAACTGTAGTGTCAGAGTCTTAAGCTTCCTCTCGTGCTCCAAATCCAAAACAGAGCAGCTGAGAATGGGGCTAGCCATGCCACCAATTGCTTCTCTCCCATTGTTAATCCCCCTAATTCTGCCATCCACAGGCACCCCTCCCTTCACACTGTCATGTTGCCCACTTGTGATAGGAGCGAACAAGTGGCTTGGCTTTGAAAGGTGATTCTTCGAGACACCTCGAGTGACCCAGCTCCTGGCTTGTCGGGATGCTCTTGACGTTCGTCGCCATGGGGCACCAGGGCTGGTGAAGCACACTTGCCAGCCAAGCCTGGCTTGGAGAGAAAGTAACCTCTGCTGATTCCCCTGAGATCCCGGCCTAGTGGGCCGGCTGGCCAGGGAGAGTGTTGCATTGCTAGGCGTGGACAGTGAGAAACCTCCCATGCTTTGGCTCTTAGAGAAGCATTCATACTCTGGTATTTGGATTATTAAATCACTTGGAAGCACGGCACAGCTGGCTTGGTCGTAATTATGTATATCAGACATTGGAGTTTTGCTTTGCTCTGTCATTACCTGGTCAGGACATTACAGCTTATTTCAGATTTCATCCATCTTAAAGAACATCCAACCTGGCTCACTCAGTCAGTAGAGCATGCCACTCTTGTTCTTGAGGTTTTGAGTTCAAGCCCCACGTTGGGTGAAGAGAGCACTTTAAAAAAATCTTAAAAATTTTAAAAATAATAAAATTTTATCTATTTCTCTCACAAACCCTGGATTTTATGTCCCCCCTCCCAAAATGAGTCACTTTCAGTCTGTATGTACTTTTTTCACAGAGCCCTAGAACAACGTGGTCTAATTTCTCTCTGTTCCCAAATTGATGAATTTATCTGTGTTACTGACATGTTGGTTATATTTATGAAAGAATAGCTTGTAATAGCGTGTAGACCAAGAAATGCAGCTGGAAATGGGGGTCACAGTGCATGGTAGCATGTGACTTACTGTCATGTGTGTCTCTCTAATCTCCACTCCCCCAATCCTCCTGGCACTTGCAGAGCGTAAGGAAAGCCTCTTCTCCCTCCTGGGCTCTCCCCTCTCGTTGTAGGAAGGGGAGTAGCAGGAAATGGAATCTGCCCCGGTCATGGGATTTTTTTGAAAGAAACAAAGCATGATCTGATGAGGAGCAGGTTAATCCTACTATTTCATTTCCCTGTCGGAGAGAGCAGGGGCTGGGTTGTGATATGAAGTATTTGGTTTCACATCTGTTCCAGGAATTATCCTCGGCATAATTCCACTTTTCTTTTAAGCATCCCAAAACATCCCAAGAAGCTCCTCCTCCCATGCACCCTTCCCACCCCCAAAGTCAATTTCATGGCCATAGAGCAGCTGACAGACTCCTGGAGAGATCATCTTGTTATAGTTACAGGAGGAATCTCGTAAGTCCTGGAGGTCCAAATGTCTGTTGGTCAGTACTATCAGTTTTGGGTCTGCTCTCCACGAACAGTTTTGAATAAAGAGGAAATAGCATACCAGCAGTGTGGTATAATGGAAAGAGGACAGATTTAAAAATCAGAGGAACGGGCTATCATCTCAGTTTTGCTGCTATTTGTATGATCTTGGGCGAGTCACCAAACCTCGCTGGGGTCAGGACCCTCATCTGCAGAATTACAGCAGTGTTTTCCAGGATATTCTGCAAAATGCGAGTCTTCAAAGTCAAATAAGTTTGAGAAATTCCACTTATGCTACACCATTCCTTAAGGAGACATAATATATATTTGTATAATTGAGAAGTCTTTCAATAAAGAGACTTGTTTTTCACCCAGTGTTTCTCAGTTTTATCTAACACTAGAACTCCTTTCCCACTAATGCTGGTTTACATCGTCACTCTTTGAGAAAGGACGTAGGACTCTGCCACCTGTCATGGGTCATGTTTGCCAGCCTCAGCTGAAACTGACTTTTCAACTTTGAAATATCATTCATGGGAAAAAGAAACATAATTTCATATGTGGCAAGGTGACTTCTAGTTTTAAAAACTGAACTTACGAGCCAAAGCAGTTATTCAGACCAACACAGGCTTGTGACTAGAGTTTTAAAAAAGTATTGTGGAACTTCACTTTTCAACTTTCACCTTTCAGATGGTCAGCGTGTTCTTATGGGCTTTGGGGGTGTGGTAGGAATTTCCTACCACGAGGTTCTCACAAGGAATAACTGAGTAAATCACAAGATCCCTACTCTGAATTCAGAGACTAAAGCATGTATACAAGGAAAAACAAAATTTCAGATTTTAGAGTGAGGTAAAGAATGAGTACAAATTTATATTTTGGGAAATGTTAGTATATAATATTAATTAAATATCTACTGAGAAGATGCGGAGAGAACAGGGACTCAAGGCAGTAATATAAGTAAAACAGGAAAGAAAATTCAAGAAACAGCTGGATCATGGGTCAAATAGGAGGTTTAAGAGGGGGAAAAATGTGAAACTAGGATCAGGCAAATAAGTACTTTTAGTACCTTGAGAAAGTAGCAGTCGCTGATAGAAATATTGAGACTGAAATTAAGTTCTGGCTAAGATCTATTTTAGCCAGACAGTCCTATCATTAGTGAAAAAAAAAAAAAAGAAAAGAACGAAAGTATGACTAATAATTTATCTTCTTTTTTTTTTTTTTTTTTTTTTTTTTTTTTTTTTTTTTTTTAAATTTTTTTAAATTTTATTTATTTGACAGAGAGAAACACAGCCAGAGAGGGAACACAAGCAGGGGGAGTGAGAGAGGGAGAAGCAGGCTTCCCGCCGAAGAGGGAGCCAGATGCGGGGCTCGATCCCGGTTCTCCGGGATCATGACCTGAGCTGAAGGCAGTCACTTAACCAACTGAGCCACCCAGGCGCCCCATTATCTTCTAAGGAATAATAGGATGGTTTACTTAATCATTCGGTTCAGGGAAATATCACCCACATATTTAAAGTGTCAATCTTTACCGATACTGAGTTTTTGGTAATGTTGACCTTTTCCTTTCTCACCTCTTAGTCTCTTTTATAAAGCTCTTCATCCTTTGCTTACTTGTGAATTTTCATTCTCTGGAATCCTGTCTTTGGTACTATGCCATAGTTCCAGCTGAGCTCTGTGTTTGACCTATACTAATTCCAGACCTGTGCTTTCAGCCGGGGCTGTCACATAGGACTTCCCAGATTGGTTGTGTTCTGGGGCTCCTGTATTAGAGACAAAAAAAAAACCAAAAAAAAAAAACAAAACAAATTTGTATGCAGCAGCCCTGCCCCAGCCCAGACTTCTCTCTGGATCTGTATGTCCCGGCTGCCTGTAGACATCTCTCCGAATGTCCCACCGTCCTGTCAAACCCAACACATCCCACACTCAACTCATCCCCATCATCCATCCCCTCCTGCGGTTCCTCCCTATTCACCTTCATCAAAGAGGAAGCCAGAAACCTTAAGAATCTTACTAGCTGGTCTCCTCACTCCACATATCCTGTTGGTTATCAGTTATTATACTTCTGCCCCTAAACCTCTCAGATCCTACTTGTGGTGCATAAGGGGTAACCTAGAGGACAGTAGGAGAAGGAAAGTAAATGGGAAGTAGGGTAATTCAGGGAGAGAAACGAAACATGAGAGACTTTGGACACAGAAACAAACTGAGGGACTTGGGGGGGGGGTGATGGGAGAGCCTGGTGGTGGGTACTGGGGGCACCTATTGCGTGGAGCACTGGGTGCGGGACATGGGCAATGAATCTTGGAACACTGAAAAAATAAAATAAATTTAAAGTTAAAAAAAAAAAAAAACTCTCAGATCCTATGTTGAGTCTCCCTCATTGCCATAGTCTCAGTTCAGACATGTCGCACTTTTCTTTGAATTACCGCCGTGTTTTGCACATGGAGGTCTTCACCCTCAGTCTCATCTTGTGTTTATCCTCCACACTGCTCTTCAAGCCATCTGTTGACAACAGTTATAATGATGACACTTCCCCACTTAAAAGTCTTCAAAAGCTCCCTTCAAAGTTCAGTGGGTAACCAAAGCCCTCCCTGGTCTTCTCTGCTGTGTATTTTCCACTACTCCCCAACAGGAACCTTGACATTCCAGTCTTTATAAGCCACTTGCCACATTGTCTCAAACTCCCTTACCCTTGTAGGCACTGTTTCTTCAGGGAAATCCAGTCTCTCTTTGGCTGACTCTGGCCCATACTTCCACCTCCACATATTGTCATCACTTCCAAAATTTTCCGCTGACCACAGTGCCCACTTTTCACCTCTTACCATCAATTCCTGTAGCATCTTTTGTCTTCCTCTGTCAGAGAATTTGCTAAACTCTTTTATTTTATTTACTTGTTGGCCTCTTCCAGTAGATTCATACACTCCCAAGGGGGATCAGGAATTAATGCCATTCACCAAGGCAGTCTCTGGACAGTGTTAAGATCAACTGTACAGTGTTTCTATTCTGTAAGTTATGGGTTCTTTAAGTAACTATTTCTATACTTGCTGTCCATTGGACTTCCCAGAGGAAATGGTAACTCCATGCCATTTTTGCTGTGTACTTTCCCCTGGTGTTCAGGAGCTGTATTCCTTCACCCAGAAACTTATGTGGGGGAAAAAACCAACATATAATCAAGTACCTATCTTTAATAAACTAAAGATGTTAAATCCACTACTTACTGACTGTTACAAGATATGGAGATTTATCCGACATCTTCTAGAATTAACTCAGTAGCAAACTAGGGTGGGTGTGCCCATATTTTATGAACTGACCATTTTCGGAATATAGTTGTTTGCTTACACCTACTTTTCATTCATCCCAGCACAACCCCCATCAAAATAAAAATGTAAAATCTTTTAACTGAAATTTATTTATTTATTTACAGCAGAATCTTGAATCCCAGGAGAAAATAGTAGTAGACAGATATTCAGTAGGTTTCTATTCATTGGTGAACTCATGCTATCATTATTGCTTCTAGAGTTCCCTGGTGGTGTTAGATTTTTCTTCAGTGACCCATCCTTGTGGAAATGTGTAAAAATCACCTTTTAACCAAAAATATACAATTCAAAATCCCTTGTGAGGCCTACCAAATCCCATTTACTAGTGGTAGAGAATAGAAGTATGTATTTTTAAACAATGATTTTTGATAGCCTCACCACCCCTGGTAACACTTCCAGTTAAAAACCAATGTTCTGGGGTGCCTGAGTGGCTCAGTTAGTTAGCGACTGCCTTCAGCTCAGGTCATGATCTCAGAATCCCAGGATCGAGCCCCACATCGGGCTCTCTGCTCGGCAGGGAGCCTGCTTCTCCCTCCCTCACTCCCCTGCTTGTGTTCCCTCTCTAGCTGTGTTTCTCTCTGTCAAATAAATAAATAAAATCTTAAAAAAAAAAAAAGTGCACCAGCCCTATGACTGAGGGCCTCACGCTTATAACCTTATAAACAAACAAACAATGTTCTCCCTGGGCAGTGAGCCCTAGCAGTCCGGGCAGGGAAGTTAAGTCCTGACTGACTGAACAGAGTGGTGCAGAATGATGAGAAAATGAGAATAGCTATTGCCTTCTACACCCATCGTAACTCATAGCTATTTTCATAATGTTGATGGAAAGTGATAACTCATGGCCTCATCACCATGAGTAACCTTGTACGACCCACTGAGAAGAGAGCTCTGGTGACTAATTAAAATATAGGGCATTCTGAAATGTGTTAAAATGGCTTTTTTTTTTTAAGACCTATTTATTTTAGAGAGTACATGCAATAAAGAGAGAGAGGGAAAGAGAACTGTAAGTAGACGCTGCACTGACCGCGGAGTCCAATGCAGGGCTCGATCCCATGACTCAGAGATCACGATCCAAACCAAAACCCAGCCTGACGCTTAATTGACTGTGCCACCCAGGTGCCCCAAGATGATTATTTTTTAAATAAATTTTCTTAGCTGGGTCAGACACTCATAATAGGTATGTTTAATATTAAAATTAGTTTTGAGTCCTTCTGCCTCTGGGGTCTACCATCTGGAAACAAAAGAGGCAATTTTGGAGATGATCCAATACCACATTTTTGAAAATAGTATAAACCTATTAACAAATTGTAGAAGAAGAAAATTTCATTTTTTAAAATAATCTATGCTAGGGGCTTCTGGGTGGCTTGATCGTTTAAGTGTCTGCCTCGGCTTGAATCATAATTTCGGTGTCCTGGGATTGAGCCCCATATCAGGCTATCAGGCTCCTAGCTCAGGAGGGAGTCTGCTTCTGCCTCTCCCCCTGCTTGTGCTCTGTCTTTCTGTCTGTCCCTCTCAAGTAAATATATATATGTCTTTTAGAAAATCCTATGCTATAATCACATTTTTATTTATACAATCCACAAAAAGGAAAGTTTAGATTTAGAGTCTGAGATATTTTCCTTTCAATTGAATATGCAAAATAAAAAGGTGTGTGTATAGATTAACTGACAAGGACTTCATATGAAATCTTCTGTGTATTTTATAACCTGGGTAATTCTGAGTTGACACAATATTTACAAATCCCAGTGTTGTTGGGACACTAAAATGCAGGATCTTATATATTTTCCCAAGTGTGGGCACACCATCTCTTTGTGTATTAGCTCCCCTCTAAAAATGAGGGAATTGGATATCAAACACTCTTTTAGTCTGAGAAAAGGAAGAGACAAGACCCCTCTACAGCTACACTATAGGAGCTAGACAAATGATAGAGAGGTGGGGCCTCCGATCAGGTAGCCCATCATAGCCAGGGTGGCTTAGCACCATCAGATAAGGCTGTTGAACAAATGAAATGTACTTTGCACATCTTCCGGAACAGGCAGTTGGCGGGTGTTGATCATTTGTGAATTTGGAGGGCTGAATCCCACCTCCTGATCTCTCAGCACTGTGGGCCAGACCCTTCGAATTCTAAAAGGCAGTGAGATCTCCTTCCTTCTGATTTACTTTCACAGGCTCCTGGGACATCAGTTTTTAAAGGCCTAGTCAAGAGATTAGAGAAATCATTCACGTTAAATTTTTATTAGGAAAAAAATACTTGGCAAGTATTCTTTCCTATAAAAAAATAAATGTGAACATCTTCGGCTGGGGAGGAGTAGCAGAGGGGGTGGGGCAGAGAACTTCAAAGATTTGTGTGATATGGATATGCAGCCCCGAAAGGAAATTGGTTTTCTAGACGTTCTGTTGAACAGTTAGTATCAATACTATTTCCAAAGGCATCAGAACTCATTAGAGATAATTGGCCAGAGCTCTTATAGAACCATTGGGAGGAAAGTCTCTCTTGATAGCAGAATGATTAGGGTTTTTTTTTTTAATGTTTTTACTTATCATTTAAAGGAAGAAAGCTGCAAACAGCAAATATATAAGGTGTCACAATACAGTAGGAAAAATCCTGGACTCAGGTTCTGTTACCATACCTGCCTCTTAGTAACTGTGATCTGAAACAATTAGTTAACTTCTCTAGGCTCACTTTCACTGTCTGTAAAATGGAAATAACCTTCATTTAGAAATATGTGTTGAATGCCTGAATTTTGCTTGGTACCTGAGTTCAGATAGTTTCTGTGTCCTCTTCAAGGGGTTGCTATGAAAACTAGGTGGCATATTGCATGTGCAAATGTTGTTGATGTTTTTCACTATCAAGTGACACCTAGAGCGGTCTTGACCTCCAGTCATCAAGGACTTATTCTTCAAGAAAGAAAGAAAGAAAGGAAGGAAAGGAAAGGAGAAAGGAAAGGAGAAAGGAAAGGAGAAAGGAAAGGAAAGGAAAAAGAAAAATAACAACTGATTCATTTGCAGCAAGGTTTGAAGCAAAGAAAAATTTGGTCTTAACCCCAATTAACTGTAAGTGCAAGTAGCTACAGTATTCTTTGCTCAGGTAGTCTAGTTAATACAGGTTTTTCTTTGTTGGTATGTGAGGTCATTGGTGGTTAGTAGTTACCTATTACACTGTAAAACGCATAACACATTTTACCCCCAAACTTATGAAACATTTGTTATATCACACGTTTTATGGCTCAGGCATCCTAGCTTAACTGCATGCCTCTGGCTCAAGGTCTCTTGATGAGGTTGTAGACAAGCTGTTGGCTGGGAGCTGGGAGCCCATCCAAAGGTTCATCTGGGAATTCTACTTCCAGTTCATTCACGTGGTTGTTGGCAAGTTGCTTTCCACTTGGGCCTCTTCAGAGGCCTGCTGTTATGGACTGAAATGTGACCCCCAAATTCATATGTTGAAGTCTTAACCCCCATTACCTCAGAATGTGACTGTATTTGGACCTAGGGCCTTTAAAATGGTGACTAAGTTGAGAGGATGGGCCGTCATCCAACCAGACTGGTATCCTTAGAGGAAGAGAAACATAAGACATACCAGGGCTGAGCCCACACAGTGAAAAAATCTTTGAGGACACGGGGAAAAGATGGCCATCTGTAAACCAAGGAGAAAGGCCTCAGGAGGAACCAAACCTGCTGACACCTTGATCTTCCTCCTGAACTTGGAGAAAGTCGATTTCTGGCTGTGGTATTTGGTTGCGGCACCCTACCACACTAATATAAGTGCCTTACAACATGGCAGCCCCCTTTCCTGGGCAAGCAATCCATGAGAAAATGAGAACACACCCAGATGGAAGCCACAGTCTTTCCATAACTTAATCTTGTAAGTGATTCCCTGTAACTTCAGCTATATTCTCTTCATCAGAATTGAGTCAGTAGATCCAGTCACTCCCTACTCAGAGGGGATTTCAGAGGACATGGATAGCCAGGAAGTGGAAGTCACAGGAGGCCATCTTAAAGGCTGCCTACCACACTAGTTTAGATTTGTTTTTACCAAAGTGGAAATACAAAGTCAGCAGATGGGCAAACTGGCATATTTTACATGTGTAGATTCAACGTCATCAAATCCAGGACACCCTGGCTGATAGAATCTTTAGGCAATACTATCATTCTGTGAAGCTAAGATGGTTCTGATCTGGAAAATGTAAAATTTTGACATTTAGGACAAGGTTTTCTAGGGGTGAGAAAAAGATCATTTTATAGACAAGGTTGAAGAGAAATGGTCCAGTGAATCCTCTGATCGCTGGTGCCTAAGACAGTGATGCTCACCCAGGACTCTAGTCCAAGGAGTATGCAGGGGATGAGAGGGAAAAAGGAGGGAAGATGCCATGAGTTTTTTTTAAAAACAAGGTCAAATCATAATATAATCTTCTGTAGGGAAAGTGAGAAGAAACAACTAACCAAAGTAAACAAAGTACAAAAGTAAAACTGAACAAAATCTTCTCGGCTGATAGAACATATGTCATAAGGAGTCGAGAAACTGCTCTAATCTCTCTTTTATTGTTAATAGACAAAAAGAGGGATAAGGGATAGTGGGTTAGAGGTGGGCATAATACCCAGAGAGGCAGTACGTTTTAGAAAATCCGGGGAAGAGTGAAAAATGATTAATGGGTTCTATGGATTCGTTTGGAAGGCAAATACAAAGTATGTGCAGGAGTCTTTCACGAGCCAATAGGAAGATCTCTACAAGAGGAGGATGGGTGATAGTTGAACCCAAGCTTTAGTTCAAAGGATCCAAAGGACATCTGCTCTGTGGTGATTGCAAGTTGACATCTGATTCCTCAGTAAGTGTGCTGGGATTCCAATAGCTTTAGCCTCTAAAATTAGTAGCATTGTCAGCTTGATTGTCTCGTGTTTTCCTAACGATCAGAGTCTTTGCGGCAAAGTTGTCACTAATTCCCAAGCATAGTCCAATTTCTTTTCACCAACAGCCCTCCTTTTGACCTCTTAAATGATGCTAGCGTGAGGTTAAACTCTCCCTTTACCTTCCAGGATATTCTAAGAGCTATCACATATAATAACCCCTCCAAATACCAAGCTTTAATAATTTGGCTCCTGCTTCATCGGAACTCCCCCTTGGGTGGCCCTTTGTTTTAAGAGAGGAAGAAGCTGTTTCCTGTTATCTCCTGGTTGCACGATAACAAGATGACAGACCAATTCTAGGTCTATTTCAGTTTTCCTTACACAAAGCTGTGGAACTAGAGTGGGACAGTATGGGGATCTCACAAGGTGACCCTCCCTACAAAGGTGCCTTCAGATTTGAATAGTAATTCTATGGATTATCTAAAGAGTCCCCTGAATAGTTGTTTATGTTGGTATGGAACAAATTTGGAGATACATTGTTTAATAAAAGATACCAAAAAAAACCCCACTGAAGGATATGTTCCCATTTGTGTAAAAAGGGGAGCAAGTATATACATTTGTGCATAGGTTGCTCTGAGAAGGGGACACACACACACACATACACACCAGGAATGAGTCTGGGGTAGAAGATACTTTAAATTCTATACTTCTTGTATCATTTTTTTTATTTGTGCATGGATTACTTTTTTTGTAGTTAGAAAGCTATTAAAAAATGTTTTTTAGTTATTCATAGAATTTTTTTATTCCAGTATAGTTAATATACAGTGTTATATTAGTTTCAGGAGTATAATATAGTGGTTCCACAATTCTATACATTACTCTGCTCATCATGATATGTGTACTGTTAATCCCCTTCCCCTGTTTCAACCATCCCCCCACTTATTTCCCCTCTGATAACCTCCCCAGTTCTCTGTATTTGAGAGTCTGGTTTTCTGTTTATCTCTTTTTTTCTTTACTCATTTGTTTTGTTTTTTAAATCCACATATGAGTGAAATCATATAGTATTTGTATCTCTGACTTATTTCACGTAGGATTATGCCCTCCAGATCCATCCACATTGTTGCAAATGGCAAGATTTCATTTTTCTTTATGGCTGTGTAGTGTTCCTCTGTGTGTGTGTGTGTGTGTGTGTGTGTGTGTGTGTGTGTGTACGTACCACATCTTTATCCATTCATCTCTCACTGGACTTGGGTCACTGTCATATTTTGGCTGTTGTAAATACTGTAGTAAATGCAGGAATGCATATATCTTTTCAAATTAGTGTTTTGTTTTCTTTGGGTAAATACCCAATAGTGGAATTACTGGATCATATGGTATCTCTATTTCTAATTTCCGAGGAACCTCCATACTGTTTTCCAGAGTGGCTGCACCAGTTTGCATTCCCACCAACAGTGCACAGCGGTTACTTTTTCTCCACATCCTTGCCAGCCCTTGTTTTGTCTTTTGTTTTTGATTTTAACCATTCTGCCAGGTATGAGGTGATAGCTCATTGTAGTTTTGATTTGAGTTTCCCTGATGGTAAGTGAGGTTAAGCATCTTTGGAGAAACATCTGCTCATGTCTTCTGCCCATTTTTAATTGGATTATTTAGATTTTTACATGTTGTGTTATGTAAGTTCTTTATATAGTTTGGCTATTAACCCCTTACTGTATATTCATTTGCAAACATCTTCTCCCACTCAGTAGGTTGTCTTTGTGTTTTGATTTTTTCCTTTGCTGTGGAGAAGCTTTTTGTTTTCAGGTAGTCCCAAGAGTTTATTTTTGCTTTTGTTTCTCTTGCCATCGAGAAGATTGCTGCTCCAGCCCATGTTCAGAGAAATTACTGCCTGTGCTCTCTTCTAGGATTTTTATGGCTTCAGGTCTCACATTTGGGTATTTAATCCATTTTGAGTTTATTTTGTGTGTGGTGTAAGAAAGTGGGCCAGTTTCATTCTTTGCATGTAGCTGTCCAATTTTTCCAACACCATTTGTTGAAGAGATTGGCTGTTTTTTCCATGGTATATTCTTGCCTCTTTTGTCATAGATTAATTAACCGTATAATCAAGGGTTTATTTCCGGGTTTTGTATTTGTTCTTTTGATCCCTGTGTCTGTTTGTGGGCCGGTGATGTACTATTTTGAGTACTACAGCTTTGTAGTTTATCTTGAAATCTAGAATTGATTACTTCCAGTTTTGTTCTTTTTCAAGATTGCTTTGGCCATTCGGGGTCTTTTGTGGTTCCATACAAATTTTATGATTATTTGTTCTACTTCTGTGAAAAATGCTGTTGGTATTTTGATAGGGATGCATTAAGTATGTAGATCACTATGAGTAGAATGGACGTTTTAACAACATTGGCCGTGAGCATGGAATGTCTTTCCATTTCTTTGTCTCACCTTCATTTCTTTTTTTACCATTTTAAAGTTTTCAGAGTGCAGGTCTTTCATTGCCTTGGTTAAATTTATTCTTAGGTATCCCATTTTTGGTGTAATTGTAAATGGGATTGTTTTCTTAATTTCTTTTTCACCTGCTTCATTATTAGTATATAGAAGATGCTTGATTTACTTTTAATATAATGCAAACAGAAGCAGTTTTTAAAGAGAAAGGCATTAAAGAAAGGAAATTTTAGTTCCCACATAAAGCCTTGGAACTCATGCTGTGTTCTCTCACGTGGTCGCCTGAGCTTTCTAGTTCTCTCTTCTTGTCATTGCAGTTTGAAAACTCATGACAGCAGGAGCCACTAGCCCTTGAGCACCTGCTCTACCCCGAGTGCTGGGGGCTTTACATGGAGTTGCTTCACTTTATCATCACAGCAATCACATGGGGATGTTTCTTCCTGCCCCATTTTTTAGCTGAGACTTATGTATTCCTTCCTCTGGGACTTTTTAGAAGATGGAGAGGACACAGTTCCAAGATAGATTTTCTCTCAAATGCCTGATTAGCACTTTGCTTCAGCAAAGACTGGAGGGACCTTTCTCCTGAGGGGTGCATTGGTCAGTTTTGCCCTTGAGTTTCTCTCTTCTGTTTGTGTTTCCTGTCTCTGAGCTTATTATCTTATTCACATTCAGAACTTCAGCTTCGTTCTAACAGTTCTGACATGGGAGTCTCTACCACGGGTGCCCAGATTCCATTACAGTAACAAATCCCCTCTCAGACACCTAAGAAAAAGGGTCCCTCTGTGGATTCACATGAGTAGAGAGAATTCGGGTGGCTCCAGTAAATGTCATGAGCTCTTTCCTTTTCTCCATCCCTCTCGGCCTCATGTTCCTTCTCTCCATCCTCGTCTCTTTTCATTTCTTTTCACAACTCCGTAAACCTCCCTCTTTCCTTCTTTACATGGTTTCTTCTAGCAGATGAGCGGAGGGGCAGAGTTTGAGCAGCTCCGGCCTTAGTCTTTCCAGTTTAATGACCACAGAGTACAAACGGTATTTCTCTTTCTATGTTGGTCTGTAGAAATCCCAAGGGAGGGCTGTGATTGCCGTGGCTTGGACGACATGACCAACTCTTGTGGCAGTTGCTGTGGCCCTGGGGGTGGGGATCTTGGCCAGGTCTGGACCACCGCCAGCTTTTGCGATCAAGAGGGTGTGAGACTCTAGAGAACAAACTGAAGATTGACAGCGGGGAGGTGGGCGAGGGGGTGGCCGAAGTAGGTGAAGGGGATTCAGGAGCTTACTTGGCCTGAAGAGCACAGGATAATGTACAAAATCGTTGAATCACTGTGTTGTACACCTGAAACTCATATAACACTGTATGCTAACTATACTGGAATTTAAAAAAAAAAAAAAAAAAAAAAAGGTTCTGACATCCAATAGCTGCCACAATCACGAGATTGGAATAGAGCAAGTGGGGAGCAGTTTTCCAAAGGAAGTGAAAGGAGCTGAGACCACAAGCAGACGGGAAGGGATGTTAGGAGACAAAAACAGTGTATTTCCCCTACTTTCGGCCTAGAGCTTCTCTGCAACCATGTAAATATGGGGTTCAATAAGATAACATGTGCAATAGATACTTCATATGGTGCCTACAGCAGAGTAAATGATAGAGCAATATCTACCAGTAATGACTACCTTCTTTAATTATGGCAAAATACACTTAACATAGAATTTACCACTTTAGCCATTTTTAAATGTACAGTTCAGTGGATTAAGTATATTCTTATTTTTGTGTAACCATCACCACGAGCCATCTCTAGAACTTTTTTTACAACTAAAACTCTACCCATTAAACAATAACTCCCCATTCTCCTCTCCCCTACCTCCTGGCAACCACCATTCTCTTTTCTGTCTCTGAATTTGACTATTCTAAATATCACATGTAAGTGGAATCATGCAGTATTTGTCTTTTCGTGACTGGCTTATCTCACTTAGGGTAATGCCTTCAAGGTTCAGCCATGCTGTGTGGCCTGTGTCAGAATTTCCTTCCTGTAAGGATGAATAGTGTAATACTCTATTGTATGTCTGTACCACATTTTATTTATTAATTCATCTGTCAGTGGATTTGCTTCTACCTTTTGACTCTTGTGAGTAATGCTGCTGTGAATTTGCTTCTACCTTTTGACTCTTGTGAGTAATGCTGCTGTGAATATGTTTAGGTAAAAAAGATATTTATGTATATATTCATATATACAAATATCTGGTCAAGTCGGCTTTCAGTTCTTCTAGACGAATATTCAGAAGTAGAGCTGCTGAATTGTGTAGCAATTCTATTTTGAATTTTATGGAGACCCACCATATTGTTTTCCATACAGCATTGCACATGCCTACCAGCAGTGCCCAAGGATTCCCTTCCTCCACATCCTCGCCAATACCTCTCCTTCATCCTCTTCTTCTTCCTCTTCGTCTTCTTCTTTTTCTTGCCATGCTAATAGGTGAAATGGTTGTAAGTTCTTTAAATTAAACCTCGGAAACTGGGCCAGTACAAGTACCATTGTCAGACTTAAAACACCCAGTCTTGGGACAGATAACATTGAGTATTTTTTAAAAGTCAAATTTGACATGATGGCTGAACGTTAAACTCAGAAAAGTCTTCTCAAAGCCAGGAAAGAGTTCAAGCCAGATGTAGAGTTTAACAGTCACCCATATAGAATTACCTGTTAAAGCTGTAAGTGGATAAATTCTCTGAGGGAAAAAATGTAAAAAAAAAAAAGAAAAAAAAAAAAAGAAGAAGAAGAAGAAGAGGAGGGGAAGGAGGAGGAGGAGGAGGAGGAGCAAAGTGCAAAAAAGAAAGAGGATCCAGTGGAACCATCCAAGGAGGCAGCCTTGAGAGGTACTGGATATTTCAGAAACTTAGAGACCCAAGAGGGGAGGAAGAGTCAAGAGGGTGAAGATGATTGATGAGCTCAGATGACATTTTTTAAATGCCTGTAATTAAAATTTTGTTAAATTGAATCATTTTCATGTGAATACCTCCCTGGAGAGTCCCTTATAATTTTCAGAATGCCTGCATGTAGATTATCTTATTTAGCCCTTCATCCAGTAAACTACACAAGTTATCCCCATATTACAAGAAGAAACTGAATCTCAGGGAGATCGAGGTTTTCCTAAAGTTGTTGCTTAGTACCTCTCATTTTCCCAAGATGATCCGTTTGGGGGAAGCTGAAGGCAGATGATGCCAGGTCAAGGTGGGCATCAAAGTAGTTTCCCATCAAAGAAGTGCCCTGGCAACTCAGGCACTTTTCCTCGATACCTCCTGGAAACAGTATCTACCGGCCCCTCTGAGGTTCCTATGAAATACTAAGGAGTTTTGATTCTCTAGACTCAGGAACAGTAATCTGTAAACGATGGGGTCATAAACAAACAGTGGGTCATCAGATCAATTAGCGGGTCATGACCAGGCTCACCAAAGCCAGTGGTGCATGTGTCTTCCCAATGCTATGAACTCTCAGTAACTTCCTCATGTTGGTTGCTTGAATTTGGTTGTGGTGGAAATCTGCCCACACCGCAGAGCTGGGGCCTATGTTCGTTTTACCACAGAGAAGCAGTTGTTAAACCTTCACCAGCATACCACTGATCATGACCATCTTGTCTTCCTCTTCCCTCCCACCCCTCTTGCAATGGAACAGAACAGAATAGAAATAAAAAAGAATGAGGATCCATCTGTAATAAAAGTAAGAATTGTTTTGTGAGACTTCTGTTTAGGTAAAAAAGATATTTATGTATATATTCATATAAGATGTATTTTTTTTAACTAAAAATAAGTGTGAAAGTCAGTTATCTAGGGTTCCTCATTTACCTTCCTCAAGTAATTGAAAGTCTGCTCTTCCACTGATCTTTAGGCAAAGAACTACTAGTATCCAGGATTTTTTTTTAAATGAATGCCATATCGGGAGCCTGGGTGGCTCAGAGGGTTAAAGCCTCTGCCTCCCGCTCAGGTCACGATCTCAGGGTCCTGGGATCAAGGCCCACATCAGGCTCTCTGCTCAGCGGGGAGCCTGCTCCCTCCTCTCTCTCTGCCTGCCTCTCTGCCTACTTGTGATCTCTCTCTCTCTGTCAAATAAATAAATAATCCTAAAAAAATATTTTAAATGAATGCCATATCTACTGTGGGAGGAATGAGATTGAATTTGCTCAGGCTAGAAATTAATGCTCTAGAACAGACAAATCCTTCTGTATATCAGTTCTTTTGAACTCAAAGTTATATTTTGTTAAAAAATCTTGTTTTCTCTACTAAATATTTTTCTACAGTAAGCATGTATTTGTTATATGCTCATAAAGCAATGGTCATTATTATAAGTCCCAAAGCTTAGAAGGCCAAGGCCAAGACCAAAAAATAGCAGAAATCAGACATAAGCACATAGCCTTGTGTTACTCTAACGTTCTTCATTATGAGAACTTTCTATAAAGAAATTTAATCTTTTTAAGAAAGTAAATAAACTTCTTGTAAATCACTTTCCTTTCAAGGATTTAGTGATTTGTTTTATAAATCCAATTTTATGTATATTTTATATATACATATATTTGCACTATGTGGAAACATTTTATATATAAACATCATATATAAACATATATATTAATATCCCAAATATGCTTAAGTGGGCCATGCTTCAAAACTAGGCAGATGTAGATAGATCATAGAATTAGATGTCAAGAACTTTGATTTAGATCAGCCTTGCAATTTTTAAATTTTCATAAAAGAGAAGTTATTAAATATTTTCATACAAAAATCCCACAACTCTGCAAACATGTTAACTGGTCTGCCCTTAACTATCAAAATGGAGTTATAAGAAGAAACATTTTTCACTGAGTGACACTGGAAAGTCATCTAGATAGATTTCTCTCTGTTCCATGATGTCGTTCTATTATGCCCATTTGACTGCTTTGTTGTAGTAAAAAAAATGAAACAGAATAAGGAGACATGGTCTTATAGGTTTGTTAGGAGTTAAATATACTTTCAGGAATGAGTTATGGATCATTTTTCTTAGAAGAATTCGGCTTCTTGCATATATGACTTCAGTTCTTTACTGTCGAATTCCTTAAAATACCATCTTATTAAAACTATCCTACACTTAACTTGCAAACAGAAAGAAATTCTCTCCCATAGATGGACCTTTGACTCGGGTTGCATTTGAGAGTTCAATCAAGTGCCTGTATTCGCTAGATGTGAAGAAGGGTTTCTGGGAGGCCTGAGCCCGTCAGCCAGCTCGCTCCCTTCTCGCTCCCTTCTCCCCTGGGGCTGGCTTCAGAGCGCCTCTGGGGCTGCCTCTGCTCTGAACAAGTCCCTTGCAGCTGTGCCCGGCGGCTCCGTGTCACCAGGCAGGGTTTCAGGAAATGGATCTGATGCTCTTGCGCCTGTGTTCATTCCTACATACTGGAGCTGTGCTGCGGGAAGGTGAGGGGCCAGCAGGTTGGCCCTCGCTCCCCAGCTGTCCCTTTCTCCTAATGTCACTCAGGATATAAATAAAGTGATTCATTCACTCTCTTTTCAAGCCAGAACATTGCCAGAAGATACCATCAGGGCCACTCTGACCGGTGGAAAGGCCTCAAGGGCACATCTACAAGGCACAATGTACAAAGCCTTTGCATTTAAAAATTGCCATTTTAAAAATTAAGTTTTTCGTTTTATTTCTCTTGTTCGCTTCAGAGCAGTGAGGGAGAGAAATAACTCCAGTTACACGTTCTTATTGTTTGAGGTCTCGGCCTTCTTTAGTGGTGTAGAAGTCATGATGCATCCTCTGTTTTTTTCTGATCTGGAAAAGCTGTGAGTTAGATGACCTCATTGAAAATGTGTTTCCCAGACACCTGGCTGGCTCAGTGGGGTGGGCCTCTGCCTTGGGCTCAGGTCATGATCTCAGGGTCCTGGGATCGAGGCCCGCATCGGGCTCTCTGCTCAGCAGGGAACCTGCTTCCTCCTCTCTCTCTGCTGCCTCTCTGCCTACTTGTGATATCTCTCTCTCTCTCTCTCTCTCTCTCTCTCTCTCAAATAAATAAATAAATAAATAAATAAATAAATAATGTTTCAAAAAAAAGAAAGAAAGAAAATGTGCTTCCCTTTCCACCACACAGCTGGGGGGTGGTAAGAGCGGCGATCTGGAGCGTGGATTGCTGCTTTTCACACGAGGCTGTGGGGTTTGCAGAAGCCAAGTTTGTATTTTTATTTGCAATCTTTGGCTACCCTTGAGACGAACTGCAGTTGATCCATTGCCCACATCAGTAGCCCCAATATTTGCCAAGTAGCCCCCATGTAAACAAGGACATGGCAAATTGCTAGGAGCTCAGATCATTGAAGGTTTGTAAGATGTGGTCTCTGCACTTAGAAGAGTGTGTCCACGGGACACGAGCGAGACAAAGCCCCCCACCGCCTGCCTTCAAGAAAGGTTAAGAACCAAGATTTGGGTAGTTTGGGAAAGTGTGTCGCCATCCCGTCAGGGAATGTACTGCTCGAAGCGAGCATGAGCGTGATTTGTTCCCTCAGCAGTTCCGCGTGTGTAGCTGCTGCTCCTCATCACTTCACCCGGCAGCTGTTGACCGTAGTGTTTAAAGGGTTTTTATTTGCTGTGTTACAGTAGCACGAGCCAGTTGCTTACTGTGATGCTAATAGAAGAACAGTGGGCTGGACGACAGATTGGGTCTGTCGGACACGGATAGTGGCCAAAGCAGTACAATGCCTTTTTAAGGGTAATTCTGATAATTGTGTTTATGGTGCTCGTCGACTTTAAAACTAACCTAAGAAGGTGCACCTTCATTTATTTGTTAAGTGTCAAGTGAGATTATAGATTGTACGAACCATAGGCATTTCAAAAGAAAGAATTTCCAGGTCAGGATATCAAAGCAAATAAGATGGACAACTTCAATGACTGGTTTTGCAAGCTCCTACCAAAAAAGAGCAGGGCTGTGATCATGGCCACAGAGGCAGTGATGGGGGACACACTGTTGTAACATTGTTGTCCTGTGTATTGTTCCTGCTCTCGGGTTATCAGCAGGCAGGAGTGGGGATCCAAGCAGCTGTGGACCAGAATTATGGCACGTGTCAGGGACAACAGGTGGAGCGTTTAATTGGAGACCTTTCATATAAAGATAGGACCCTAAAGGGCTATATTCTTCATGTGAAGATCAACCAGAAATAAACATTCCCTTCCCACTTTACCTCTACCCCCTCAGGCACTGAAAGAAAATCGCCGATCTTGAGCCTTGGTATTGAGTGAGATGGAGTAGGGTACATTCCCCTGATGATTTGTAACCACAAACTAGCCCTTGTGTAAGGCTAGACATGAATTTGTATTCCCTAGGTACCCTGTAAAACTTCAAACTGAGAATTTAATCTAAGGTGATCCTAAACTAATAGTGGCCCCAGGCACCTAATAGAATCAAATGCATATTTTTTTCTGGAAGGATCTTCCTTCAACTCAGATCTCAGCTCTTACAGGTAAAGATCTAAGAACTGTGAGATCACAGTTTGAAATCACAAAACAAATAAGGAAACATGGCACCATGAGTGAACGTCAGCAAAATAACAGATAACAGAGGGATAGGGTGCTTGGGTGATTAACATTAGGGAGGGTATGAGTGCTGTGAATTGTGTAAGACTGATGATTCAGGGACCTGCAACTCTCAAGCAAATAATATATGTTAATTTTAAAAAAGAAAAAGTAACAGATAACAATATTAGATCCACAAAGACTAAAATACTGAAATTATCAGACATATGGTGAAAAATACATTTTCTCAAGCATATAGAGAAATTGAGGGAGTAAAAGTATGAGTGAAATCAAAAGATTAAAATTATGACTAAGCAGATTTGAAAAAAAGAACTATGTAGTACTTTAGAATTGCAAAGGTACAGTAATTACAGTTTTCAAATCAATGAGTGGGCTTAACTGCAGGTCAGACCCAGCTGAAAAGATACTTAATGAACTCAAAGATATATTTAAAGAAATTACGTGAACTGCAGCACAGAAAGAAAAAGTGATAAAAAACCAACTGAAAAGACCTGATAGATATTTAGATAATTAGAGTTCTGGAAAGAAAAGAAAGAGAGAGACAGGGACAATATTTGAAGGGATAAAGGCTAAAATATTCCAAAACTAATGGAAGATATAACTGGCTATAGTGAATCATAAGAAATCCATATCTAGACACATCATACTTTGGAATACTAAAGACAAAAGATGTTAAGTTTAAGCACCTCAAGGCAAAGGAAGGCTTCCCAAAGGAATGCCAGATTGATCATCAACATACTCCTTAACAGCAATAGTGGAAGCCAAACTACAGTGTGATGTTGACATGGATGAGAAAAAAAGTACCCTGCCAGAAATGTATCTTAAGCAAAAATATCTTTCAAGGATGAGGATGAAATAAAGACATTTTCCAGCATGTAAAACCCAGACAAATTTGGCATCAGTAAACCTTCACAAAAGGAAAGATTCTAAAGACTGTATTTCAAAAAGGAGAAGGTGATACCAGCAGAAGGTCTGAGATGCCAAAACTGACTTATGAGCAACGAATGTATAAAAACATGAGTAAATAAAAGCATAATAATCAATAAAGCAATAATGTTCTTGGAAAGTTATAAAAGGGGGGGGATGGAAATATCCAACACCAATATCATGTTAAGCAAGACAAAGGGTATGATCAGAGTTAAGTAGTGTAACCTGACACTTTATAGAGTGAAAAGGTAAAAATAATGATTAATTTCAGCTTTCCATAGTTAGTATCTACAAGTGCAAAAATAAATAGAGAAACGAATAGAAGAATATAAATTATAAAACTTGAAGGAGGAAAAGAAAACACAGCAGAGTATGAACAAATAGAAAACACAACTTAAGGGGCGCCTCGGTGGCTCAGTCGGTTAAACACCTGACTTTTGGCTTCAGCTCAGGTCCTAACTTCAGGAGTCCCGAGATTGAGCCCCACATTGGGCTCCACACCCAGCAGGGAGTTGCTTGAAGATTCTTCCCCTCTGCCACTCTAATACAAAGAAATCTTTAAAGAAAAACCCCAAAAAAAAAAGAAAAAAAAAAAAAAAGAAAAACCCAACAAAAGACAGTAGAAATAAATAAAAATATTTGTTATTGTACAACAGTGTGAGTGGACTAATGTTCCAGTTAAAGTGAAAGATTGATTCACTCAACAGATGTTTACTGAGCATCTACATGAGGCACATAGCACAGAGCAGTGAATAAAACAGCCCCAAACCCTTAACTGGAGATATAGACAACAAACCAGCTAAGAAACACAGATAGTACGTTACATAATGGTGAGTGTTCTAGAGAAAAAATGAAACTATAAAAGATCGAGAATGGGTAGAAGACTAAACTTAAAAAAATAAAATAGCTTGCAAGTTGTATATTTTTTAACAATGGTGCAACTGCTTTGGAAACAAGTTTGGCAGTTTCTCAAACCTTTAAACCTAGGGTTACCATATGACCCAGCAGTATATGCCCAGGAGAAATGAAAACAACCTTGTCCATCGTTGTTCATAGCAGCATGACTACTGATATCCAGGAGGTGGAAACAACCCCAATTGCCATCAACTGATGAGTGAAAAAATATGCACACAGTGGAGTATTATTCAGCCATAAAAAGGGAGAGAGTACCACTCCATGCTACAACACAGATGACCGTTAAAAACATCTTTCAAGGGGCACCTGGGTGGCTCAGTTGGTTGGGCGACTGCCTTCAGCTCAGGTCATGGTCCCGGAGACCTGGGATCGAGTCCCACATCGGGCTCCCTGCTGGGTGGGAAGCCTGCTTCTCCCTCTCTCAGTCCCCCTGCTGTGTTCCCTCTCTGGCTGTGTTTCTCTCTGTCAAATAAATAAAATCTTAAAAAAAAAAAATCTTTCAAGTAAAAGAAGCCAGACACAAAAGACCACATATTGCATGCTCCTACTCATATGAAATGTCTAGAATAGGCAAATCTATAGAGGCAGAAAATAGATTAGTGATTGCCTAAGGACCAAAGGACAAGATGAGCAAGGGTGATGGCTAAGAGGTATAGGTTTCATCTTCTTCCAGTAAAAATGTTCTAGAATTGATTGTGATGATGGATGCGTAACTCTGAGTATACTATAAGCCACTGGATTATGCACATAAATGGGTGAATTGTATGCTGTGTGGCTTATATCTCAATAGAGCTGTTTTATTTTAAATGAATAAACAGTAAACTCAATTAGAAAATAAGCAAAAGCCACGTCCAGGCATTTCACAGAAGAAAAAACATGTATGCACAATAGATACTCGGAAAGAGGCTCAACCCCATTCTTAATTGGAAAAATGCTCATTAAAGCCACAATAGGACACCATTGTGTACCCAGTGGACTAGCAAATATTTTAAAACTCAGACAATCCCCCTTCTCCACATGTAGGGAAGGTAGAGAAGCCGCCCTGGGGTTGGTTGGGGTTGGGGATGTTGCTACAAACTGCTTATTGGAATGTAATGCGGGATTGTGTTTAGAGGGTTGAAGATTCAGGTGTCCAGGACCCAGCAGTCACACTCCTATGTATATAACTGAAGAAGTTCTCCCAGTTGTGTGCTGTAATCACATGTAATAATAGTTACAGCAGCACCATCAAATCAAAAACCACAAAATTGTAAAAATGAAAGAACGTAAAATTTAGGGTTAGGAGCGTATGTAATAAACCTGTTTTAAAAAAGCAAACAAGGGAAGGATAGTGGAAATGGGAACGCAGTGGGAGGGCCTCACAGTGGATGAGAAGAGTAATGTGCTTATAAACCGGATGGTGAGATGTAGGTGTGTATTGTGGGGATGGGGACCGCAGTCCAAGGCAGAGTGCATTCCGACAACCCAGCATTCAACAAAGATTTAGACAAACTCAGAAGCGTACAGTTTTTCCATGCAGCTCAATACTGAACGCTATTAATGCTGACCTTACATTTCTAGAAAAAGGTTCACATACTCAGCATTTTGTATTTACAAAACAAAAGGGATAAAACGTTCTTATCCAGGAAAAAAAGAAAAGGGGGTAGGGAGGAACTAAGAGAAGTACACAAAAAAGCAGTAGAACAGGTGTGTGTTAGACAGGTTTCCAACAGAAGTGGTTAAAATGAAAAGTCTTCAAGTTCATGGTGAACATTTATTTGGCCACAACTTCTCTAGTCCCCAGTAGTGCTAACTAAACCAGATGTCGCTGTAAATAAAAGCTCACACTCTTCATTTAGGTCACTTAGCGATTGGTTCTCTCTTTTTCAGATCCTGCTCACACTAAAAGATGAACCACAAGCGCACAGAGGAAGAACCAGTTTGCTACTCCCCCACCTGCGGGGGCGTGACCACGGCTGAGGCATCCACCAGCGAGGCGAGGGGGCCACGGTACCTTTTTTTTCTTTTCTTTTTTTTTTTTTTTTTTTTTTGCTGCCTCAGTCCCCAGAGCCTTCAAGCAACAGTGGCAGTAGACTGTTGCCCATCAGCCAATCCAGACATACTGAGATGACGGGAAAACACATCAGTTGGGGTTTGACTGAACTTGGCAGATACGTTATATACCCCATCAGAGCACACATGTATCTTCTTTCCCTTTTAGCCTCCCTCACAAACCTGCTTAGGTTCTCTGTCCCTCTCCTGCTACCACACAGAGATGATATAAAAGAGGCTCTTTGGCTATTTGCATTTTGCTTCCTCTTCTTTTCCAGATTTAATTAAGCTTTACTTCTTACAAGCCTAAAATCCCAAAAACATCATCTACCAAAGTTGTTCTTCCTTTTTCCGGGGGCTCGGGGGAAGGGGGGAGCGCGCATCACTAGTTTCCCAGAGAGTGGAGGAAAGTTGGTGTGCTGCTGACCACGTGAGCCTTGGTAAAGGCACCCTTTGGAATTACTGATTTCTAAAATTAATAAAGTAATTCTATTTTTATTTTCTTTTTTTCCATTTACTAATTTCCCAACAATCAGTACTCACAAACAAGCCTGAAGTGGGACAAACTTCTCATTTCCTTTCATTGCTGGGCAATTTTTTAAACTTCACTTTAGAAATGTGAATGAACTGCAAAGAGATGTTTTATTCTTCCATTTGGTTTCAGCAGATGGTGGGTCCAGGCTGTTCCCCACGAGCAGCTCCTGAACCTGGGAAGCTCGTATGTGCACGTCTCCATCATCAACCCGCAGCGGACGGGTCCTCTAGGGGTCCTCGTCAGAATGAGGCAGCACAGCCCCCCCAGATGCCTTTCCACTTGACCTCTGCTCCCTCTCCTCCCCTTTCCCTGCTCCCCTCTCTGGCTTCTACTGAAGAAAAAGGTTGAGAGGTGGACTGCAGAGTCCACCGCAGGGCTGACAGCCGCCCTAGGGAGCTCCTGGGGGAGGATCCAGAGGCTCGGTTTTTCTACAGCAGAGTACTCTAGACTCAGCATTGAAACCCCAGAGGAGAAATGACACCCAACAAGGCAGAAAGAGAAGGGACTTTATTGACTTCTTAGTGAATGCAAACAGATTCGGGCAGAGGGAAGCATTTTGTTTGCTTGTGAGGAATGAAGACTGTCACTTGAGGGAGGAGAGAGAATGTATTCATGACGTTCCTGGGACTCCTGGTCAGTAGCTTGAGGACCATCTAAACTGTTGGCTAACGTGGTTGTGAATTGGGTGGGAGACAAAGCAGAATTCCTTCATGATCCCCGGTGATACGGAGAACCAGGAAATAAGGTGTATGGGAGCCTCCACATATGGACCATGTGAGAAAAGATAAGAGGGTATGAGCCCAGGAAAAGAATTTTGAGACCAACTAGACTGCTTGGAATTGCCCTAGGTAACCATTAGAATTGGGTCCTCAGGCTCATTTCTTATTGCACTCCCTATGTGCTTAATCAGCTGTTGAGACCAGACTCCAGATCCCTCCTTCACTTAACCAAGTACTTCTGTGTCATTTGTACTGGTACTGGACCTCTCCTGGTAATAAACGAGACCCATCATATGATTCCCCCCTCCAACAATGGTGTCATTTCCAGTGTCCCCTCTCCCCCAAAACAAGTGTGTATCTTTTCAGACAGACAAATGGCTTCATTTTCTATAGTGCCTCTAAGTGCCATGTGGAATGGAGAGGCCGAACTTCAGACCCCCGCCCATATTTGTATCCGCTGATAAAGATAATAGAGCTCTCATATAAAAAGAACATTTGGAATCACAGTGTGTTCTGTTTTCTTTGGGATACTCCAGGAAACATAACCCATTGCCTTAGTTCACTAGGATGAGCCACAGGCCAACATTTTGGTGACGTCTTGTGAGGTCGGAGAAGAAGGAAGGTTTATTCTGGGGTCAAAAAGATTACTCCCTTCTTTCTTAATCAAGCCCCAAGGAAGGACCAGTGATGTCAGATGTAAGATGCTGCTGCTTAAAATGTAGCTTTTTTAGGCAGCCTGGACCTTCCCCCATGGCCTGAAGAGATCTCTAGAGCTGCAGGCTGAAATTGTATGTTTTTCTAAATCACTTTATTTTTTTATTATTATGTTCAGATAAACACTTGGGTGTTTCTCGTGCCTAGTGAAACTCGAGAGTAGCTGCCACGAGTGAAATGACCCTGCAGCTTGGGAAGGCAATGGCCCATGGCCATGGGCACGCTGCCTCCCCCTCTCTAGGCCCGCTAGTCTCAGCAGCCACGATTTTAGGGCAGGGACACAGTCCCCCAACTACTGTGGAAGTAAATAGGTGATGCCACAGGGGGTAAAGACTGAGAGAGAAACTCTTCGAATTGCCTGGGCCCTGGACAAAGCAGGAAACACACACACACACACACAGGAAAGAACATATCACATAGACCCTTCAGCCTGCAAATTCTAGCCTCAAATAGACTTTTTCACCAATGGTAAGGTGATTTGAATAGAGGAACATGTTTTGGGGGAGTTGCTAGATGGTTTCTCATGCATTGCAATGGTCGCTTCAGGCGGACATTAAAACCACAGAATTCTGCATCACTCTGGGATCTGTGACCGCAAAAGAGAACTGTGGGACCGCACTCCCTCGCCCTCTCCCATCCCCAAATCACTGACAGAGGGGGTTCTGGGCAAGCTCACCCCGATAACAGAACTAGCTTTATCTTCGTCGGCCATTTGCTGCAGACAGTTTCTCTAATTCTCAACTGATTTGGAGGGTGACATTAGATTCTCAAAAACTATGATTTTGCGACTTATAGCGCATGTACAAATGGACATATTTCCACTGGCAAATGATTTTTGCTCACAGTTAAAAGTAGGTCACATTCATACAACTTTCTGCAGATCTGAGCCACTGCCTCTTATGTGTCTGAGAACAAAATACTCCACAAGAAGGAAGGGAACACAAAGTTGAGTCTTCTCAGATGGCAGAAGGCAGCGCAGCCCCCGACCATCCAGGGTGCTCACGCTAAGCGATGCCTTCAGTGTTCAAGACCCTCAGCCCCAGGTGCAAGTCCCCTCTGGCTGGTAGACATGAACATGGGATTGAGAAAAGAGTAATCCAGATATTCATCCAGTCAGACTTAACACCTTAGAATAGGCTTTTACTATTCTAGAGACAGTCTTCCAGAAGATGAAATGATCCAAGATTCCCCAAAAATATTTATTTATACAAAGATTTTGAGAGTAATATTTGTATTTGTCTTTATACCTCAGTCTACGTGTCTGGGGCCAAGTCGATGTGGGGCACGTGTACCGCACACTCACCCATGCTAGCACCTGCTTCCCGGAACTCCAGGTGACCGCAGGGGCTGCGGGGGAGGGGAACCCAAGACTGCACAGACCCCAAGTCCATATATGCGCGTCCTGCCCTGGAAGGTGTCTAGCCGTATGTCCAAGGGGAAATAGGACCTACCGAGGAAGAAGGCGAGAGGAAGGACTCAGAGGGCAGGCAGGAGAGCGCTCAATCCCACCCTCTGCTTCTGAGTTCAGCATGTCCAGATGGCCCCATAGAGTTGACAGCCCAGGAACTGCAGTCCCTGGATTTTTCTCCCTGTCCTGACCCTTGGTGCTGCTGATTGATGCTGAGAGGACAGTTTGCAAAAATAGCAGATTCCTCCTTAATCCCGGGGAGCAGGAGATACAATTCCGGGCCTTTGTCTAGGTAACCTGTCTGAAGGAGAATGCTTGCCTTGTATAATGTAATCCCAGTTGCCCAGAGCAGATGTGGGGCAACGATGAGCACATCTGACCTCAGAAGCGTCTCGCGGCCTGGCCCTGTCCCGGCTGTTCTCTGCCCTTCCTTCCTCCCTCGGGTGTCCCAGATCCACTGTCGCATGACGCGTCCTCATGTCAGCTTGCCATCCCTCTTCCTCTGTCCCCACCACCTCTGTCTACATCACAGAAAATCTGTGTATTCTGAAGAGTTGGCCTTCCCCTAACCAAACCCACACTTTCTTTAACCACAGTAATTCTCAGAGCCAGCAAGAAGGAGAAATGTCCCAGAAGGGAGCTTCCGTCTTGGCCATCTGCCGGGAGCCAGAGGTTGTGGGCTCCAGGCCTGTAGGTGAGGTCTCTTGCTTCCGTTTCCCGAGGCAGGCGGTCAGGCGGTGGCAGTCCTCTGTCCTCTCTCTCCGGCGCAGGCAGGGTCTCAGCTACACTTACAGGACTTGACCACCATGTTAGACAGCTGTTCCACCTTGGGGGTCCTCCCGACATAGTACAGGATGGTCAGGGGCTCCAAGTCCTGGGGCACACAGCAGGGTGAGGCGGATGCTTCGGGGTTCAGGGTGTTGTACAGTCCCAGCACCTGGGGAGGACAGGTCGTTTAGAGGGTAGCAGGCCAAGTCACAGGCCCAGAGGCCCCTACCACGTTCTGGGGCATGCTCCAGAGACCGGGGGTTGCAGACGGGCAGTGGATGCTGTCTCAATTTGGGTAAACATCTACTTGTGTGAGCTGAGCGTTACCAGGTTAAGCTGATAACAACTAGGGGGTGACTTTAAGTGCGTAATGGAATTTTCTTTGCTCTTAAGAAACACTACTGGCTTTGCTGACTGTAACTGGTCACTCTCGTGGGAAGTGGTCTCACTAAATGCTGCTTTGGGCCATGTAGTAAGCGCCAGAGTGTGGGGCCCCAGACAGGAGGCAGTACCTGTGAGCTCTCAGGGACCATGTTTCCCAAATGACTGCTCTATTTCTCAGTCCCCTGGAGGGAAAGAAAGGCAAGCTAGTTTCTGAGTCCTGACTTCCCCCTCTATCCCTTTCTCTTCCCATTGTTTCATATTAATTTCTTCTGTGTGCTTTGCATGGTCTTTCAAAATGTCTTTTCTACATCCAAGAGGCTGTGGTGGTAGAAGCCTTTCTACCCCAACACCCCTTGCTAGCCATGTGCACACACGTTTCTGACATACAGTGCTGGGACCGTAAATTTCCAGAATGGTACAAAAGCTTTAGAAAGAACAAATAAAAAGGCTGGTTGAAACCATGGAGGAAATTTTAAAGGGCAGAATGTGGTGCAGCAGAGTCGAGCCAGGGTGCCAAGATCAGAACCTTCAGCAAAGGGATTTTACTCGCCCCGATCATCATTCGCTCATTCAGCATTCAGTCTTCACGCATTCGTGTGAACAAGTGGTCTGGCGGGCGCAGCCCCAGTGCCCCACATGGCAGAGCCCCACTCCATACCGTGCTGTGGGTCGTGTCCGCGCTGCGGAGGTAGGGGCAAGGGCCCGAGCAGAAGTTGGCATAGTAGCCCTTAGGTTCATGGACCCATTTCCAGCCCAGATCTTGTCGGAAGTCAATGTAGAGAGGACGCACACAGCAGTTCTCCTCCAGATTGCTACAACAGCAACAACACCACAATTTATAGACCATCAACCTTAAGGAGACCACCAATATCAAAAATTTCACCAACAGCCCTCATATTTGTACCTGGAGTCCTTCCTGGTCATCCTAAGAGGTGGCCCTAATCCACGGAATCCCAGGTTCAAGTGCACTGAGCAGTATATACCATAAAAGCATCTTCCTGTGTTGAAGGCCATGATCCCAAGGACATAACAGGCACATACAGACAAGGCATGAGGAAGAGAAAAGAGGCAGAGGTGGGCCTGTCCCCCTTTTACATCATAGATCAAAGCAAAGACATAAATTGCTTCACATAAAACCAAGCGCTGAATGTTCTTAGCCAGTTCAGCTTTGTTGAAGTTGGTTTTATTGTTACTTTCCTAAGGAGCACCCAGCGAGACATGAACTCTAAGCTCACGCAGCTAATGGACTCCATTAGCCTGCTCAGACCAGACCTAGAGGCTGTCGAATCAAAACGAAGCATATCCATCTGAGTGAGTCATGACTCACCCCAAGTGTGATCACCAGGCCATATGAGTTCTGTTCCCTGCAGAAATCCATTCTGCGATCACCCTTGCCAAGTGGGCATCTAGCCTTGCTTCGGTGTCTGCTAAGACCTAGCATTTAATACTTCCAAAATCTGGCTTCTCATAGGTTCCAAGGGTGAACCTTGGCAAACACTCTTGGTTATTGATCTGTTCAAAAGCCATTCCTCCCTCCCTTCTCCCGTGCCACCTCCCATTACAGCGTCTAGAGCACCAGATACTCATTTTCCTGGCCTCTCGCAGGTAGGGGTGGTCATGAAACAGCCATGACCAATCAGACATAAGGAGAAGTATGCAGAGGGTAAAGGCAAGTGCTGGCAAAAAGAGTTGATTTCTTTATAAAAATCATGGATGGAAGAGGAAAGCTGCGAGCTCTGCCTCTTCCCCTTTCTTCTTGTCTTGAACGCAGACAAGATACTGGAGCTTTAGCGGTCATTGTGACCATAAGCAAGAAGATAAGAAGCAAGCCAACATGGTAAAGATGGCAGGCTGCAGAGGGAGCCTGTATTCCCGATGGCATATTAGGCAGCCAGACCACCCCTGAGCCTGCTGCTGCAGGCTTTTCGTGAACAAGAAACCCTTGGGGGTTTAGGCCACTGTTCCTTGCAGCCAAGAGCACCCATTCCTAACTGATTATGAGCCACAAAGGACAAACCTACGTGCCAGCCTTCAGACAGCGGCTGCCGATCAACTATGTCGCCTCCTCTACACCTTCAAGCTCAACACTCCTCGTTCACTCAGTTGCTCCTTATAAGACCCGGTTTTAGATCTAAACATCTCCTAATTCATTCTCCCCGACTCCATTCAGGCGTCCTCCTCTTCAGCCAGACTGACCCGTTCACGTGCCTTCCTTCCTCCCCGTCTCCCTACAAGCCCAAACCTCACTCATCTGCCGAGGCTCATGTCGTACACCCTTCGGAAGACTTTCCTGCATCCGCCAATGAACTTCTTGCTCCAGATTCTTAAAGCACTCTATCCTTCAGACCTTCTCATGGATGCGGTCGTTTTCTGCCTTTTAGTCATTGCTGCGTGTGCTTTATTATCCCCTCCCTCATAAAGGAGGAACTACTAAACTAAGTAAGAGAAGCGGGTCTTTCTTTTTCTCTCTTCACAGTGGCTACCTATGACTTCTGAATTAGTTCATTAAATTCTCCAGCTCCAGTTCCCCTGGTTCACGGAGACTGCCCTATTTCCCCGCAGCCAGGAGCCCATCCTTGGATATTCCACAGGGAACTGAGCACTCCTTTCACGGAAAAGCCCACATTCAGCTGGCTCAGCCACGCTGGAGAACAGTGTGGAGGTTCCTCGGAAACTTAAAGCTAGAGCTACCCTATGGCCCTACTAGTTGCACTACTAGGTAATTTACCCAAAGATACAAAATACAGATTCGAAGGAGCACGTACACCTTGATGTTTACAGCGGCCTTATCAACAATAGCCCAAGTATGGAGAGAGCCCAGGCGCCTGTCCACTGATGAATGGATAAAAAGATGTGATATATACATGCAATGGAATATTACTCAGCAGTGGAAAAGAATGAAATCTTGCCACTTATGACACGGATGAAGATAGAGAATATCAGGCTAAGCAAAGTCAGAGAAAGACAAACGCCATGAATCACTCATATATGGAATTTAGGAAACTAAACAGAAGATCATAGGGGACGAGGGAATAAGAGAAGGAAGCAAAACATCAGGCACTCTTCACGATAGAGAACAAACTGAGGGTTGCTGGAGGGGAGGGGATGGGGGCAAGGGCTAGATGGGGGATGATCATTAAGGAGGGTGCTTGTTCTGATGAGCACAGGGTGTTGGATATAAGTAATGAATCACTGAATTCTACTCCTGAAATCAATATGATATTATGTGTTAACTAACTAGAATTTAAATAGCAAAAAAAGAGAAAAGAAGAAGAGAAGTCCTGCATTTATCTCCCTCACACAAAAACACACCGTAGAAGTGCTCTACAACACGAGAACTACAGAGAGGCTTCGGGCAGGTCTCTCCGCTCTAAACTATCTTAGCAACACTCTCCTCCTCATTTGCTTCCGCCAGGCCCTCACAGAGCTGGGCTATGGAAAATCAGCAGCTCCCAGAAAAACAGGAGGTGCTGGTAAGAGGTTTTCCAATCTTCTCTCCTGGAGATGTTGGTGAATAGCATCCAGGGCCCAGCTTAGGCCTGGGGACTGAACCACGGTGGGCGCACAGTAAAGACTGCTTCAGGAGCTCATGGTCGTAAGTGGGCCCAAGCTCACCGGAAGCAGTAATTGGTGTCCAGGGCCCGCTTCTTCCTCTGCCCGCCCTGGCCCGGGTTGTCCAGCCGGTGTGGGGGAATCATCATGAGGATGAGGTGAGGGTTGTGGTGGTCCTTCTGCTTCTTGAGGCGTCCCAGATCCCCACGGCCATGATCGTCCTCACTGTCCACACCTGCGGAAGAGAAGGAGGACAGTCTCCTGTCTAAGAAAGGCAGAGTAGAGGTGGCCTTCCTCTTCTACCCCATCACTGCCCAGGCGTCCTGCCCATGTCGGGCTGCAGGAAGGGGAAGGAGGAGACCAGGTGGAGGAACCAGCCTCACCCGGACTCTTAGCACACCCATAGTCGGATCCCCCCATTACTCCTCCGTGAAAACCGTCCGGAGAGCAGAGAGTCCGAGATGCTTCCTGGATCTCAGGCCCCAGGAGCTTCCATGACGCACCCTGGGGGGGGGGTGCGCAGCTAACACATTGTTTTGGGCTGTCCCTTTAGGTTCTGAGACTTAGAGTCTTGGCACGGGAGCTGCCTCGGATTCTCTGAATTGGTCAACACAGCAGCTACGTCCTCCCTATAACTAAGGTGTCTCAGTTGGAGATGGAGGCGCTAGACCGTAACAGTCAGCAGACTCGTGCCCCAGTAGTTTCAAAGTATTTCCGCTGTAACACTCAGATGAGATTACAGGGATGTGATAACACAGATTAGCAAACAAACTCTGGGGGGTGGGGAAGGCTTGCTCTTTCATCTGGAAGGGAAAAGACAGAGGATGGAATTAGACCGAGTCTCAACTGAAACGAGATCTATGTCGTGACAGGTGGCTGTCGGCCGCTGTCCATCTCCACCAAGCACAGGAACGCGAGCTTAATTTACACAGGGACGGAAGGGACTTGTTGGACCCCATGAAGGTGCACTAGGACGGTAAGACAAATGGTCCTGAGACTCTTTATGAGCAAGATAACTATTTAGAGTGGGAGGATTTCGTCCTGACCTGGCTTGTAAGTAAGGACCCCAAAGGTCTTCCAAGTTCTGATGTTCTGTGACTAGGATGTTGCACGCTTGGCTTTAAAAAAAAAAAAGGCAGGAGGCTTGAAGTCAAGCCCACAAAGGGTAAGAGGACTGCCCAGGGCTCGCAGCCAAGGCAGAGCACCTCTTTCCAGACAAGCCTCTGACCTCAGGCTCTGGTGTGGTTGGTTGGATCTTGAGAAACCGCCTGACTTTGGGTGTGCCTCCGTTATCCAGAATGGGACTGTCCAAAGAAAGAGAATGCTCCTGAGATCCAGAGACTCTCCAGAGATTAAGCGCCTTAGAAACAGACTGGAAAACCTGGAAAGACCCTCAATTCTTTCTCTGCCTTCACGCAATTACCCTGAGCCCCAAAGCCGTGACTGAAACCCTAATGACTCCTCGTGGAGATCGGGTGGCCTCTGTGACATCTGGAAAGTTCAGTAGTCAGGGCACTCAAATTCCTGCTCACCGTGGTTCCTTGCTTTTAGGGAAGGGGAAGACAACTGCTACTTGTTGAGCGTTTGAGGGACTGTGTTTTACATTTGCTATCTCATTTAATTTGCACAATGACCCTACGGAAGAGGTATTCTCATCTCCATTTTACTGACCGAGTGCAGAGAAGCGGAGCCATGGCCTCCATGACTGCACCCCTCTTCCCAACATTACACTGTCTTCCAGATGCTTTAATATTTTATCTATAAACCAAAGATCGCACACCTTGTCTTTGGAGCAAAGCAGAAGTACTTGAGTATAAAAGAGTTGGCCATCTCTTTGCGGGATTTTGGTGGCTTTTCTTGGGGCTTGGTTGGGGTCCCCTGTTCTGTCCTGCCTCACCGAACCCTCTCCACCTACTATACACGTCCATTTTGTTACCTTTAAATTTGATTTCCATCACCTCATGGATGTTTTCCAGGATGTCTCCATTTGGCTGAAAGGTGTGACATGGACAGTGAATGCTGATTTCCAGACCTAAGTTGGACTCTGCAAAATAAGACATGGAATCAGTGAGAACATTCTTTACATGATGGTGCCCCTCACCATGCACAGTTAGCCAGGGCCTCTGCTCCCACAGACAGTCACAGAAGTTGAGTGATACCTAGGGTCACAGGACACAGAAGGTGCCTGTTTCCAAAGCTAGAGTGGACCTCCACATGCGTCACCACATTGCAGATGTTTCTATTACGTCATGAACAACCAAATAAAGGCATAAATTAAGGAGTATTATAAAGGAGAATTTATTTATATAAGAGCATGGGCGTGTGTGTGAGTGGAGAGGGGGGCAGAAGGGGAGGGAGAGAATCAAGCAGACTCTGCTGAGCATGGAGCCCAATGTGGGGGTCAATCCCAGGACCCTGAAATCACAACCTGAGCCAAAACCAAGAGTCAGATGCCTAACCAACTGCACCACCCAGGCGTCCCCCAAGGAGAATATTCACACTCATCTATTTTCAGAGGTTGATTTGGGGGGAAAAATTGTCACCTGCCTACTTAGGGGCAAAAGAATGAGGATACAAGAAAGAAGAAAAGCAACCATCACCCCTACCTAGGTATTTGTTGGGAGAGAACATACTAGAGCCAACCTGCTGAGGAAGGACAAAGTGGGAGGCAGGGGGACCGGAAGAGGCAAAGGAAAGGGGTTCACTGAGAAACTTCAAAGCAGAGAGACAGTGATGCAAAAGGCCACAAATTCCACCAGATGGGCAGAAGATGACAAGGTCTGAGCCGTGGGATTAGAAGTCAGGAAGCAATGCTAGAGGCAAGGCCACCTGCAGGCCAAGAGCCGAATCTGGCTACGGGGAAGATGGCCGCGTTTCTGCCAGGGCCATGATCGTGGGTGTAAATGCAGGGGCAGTTTCCAAAGGAGAGAAGATGAAAATCACAGTTACATTTGGCCATATTTTCTTTAAGGGATAAGGACAGAATGAGGTCAAAGTTACTTGGAAGTTCTTCTTTGGGAATCCCTGTTCAGTTCATGGGAAAGCTGGCCATGTCGATGGCTCACAGGGGGAAAACGAGCTGCTCAGGAAGACCATTGTGAAATCAGAGCACAGGCCAGGGGAGATGGCCAAGGACCAAGGGCCCGGATGACTCGAGCTCGGAGACAACCAGCAGCAGCAGAAGTGGAGAGCCTGGGTTTACCGACCGGGTCTTTGGTGCAAGAAAGCCAGCTGTGGCCCTTCTCCTATTGGTGGTGTTTGCATTTTACTAAAATGGGGGAAATTAGTAAAATGGGTTGAATAAAGTGGAGGGAGAAAAGGAGGAATAAAAGAGACACATCTGAACTGAATCCAGAAGTTTGGTGCTGGGAGACCAGGAAGGGTCTGGTATTGTGTCAATTCTGGTGGGTCAGACTCAGCTGGGGAAGCTCTATCAGCCCAGAACGAGCAGCGGGGCTGTAGGAAAGATCACAGTGAAAGGACCCCTCTGGCTTCAGGATCAGCATCTCAGCAAGCTGACTGATTTACCGTGCCTCGGGCCACCCTCGTTCTGTGTGAGCATCCAATGCTGGGACCAACCTGAGGTCTACTTGAAACTCGGTGTCATCAGGGAAAAGCCCAGAGTCCAAGCCAGCTCAGCACCCTTCTCACGCACAGAATGACTCAAGTCTGGGGGTTCTGGTCACCAATAGGCAAGCCAGGATCCTTTCTTCCCTAAACTCCAGAACCAAGTCTCATCTGTCCTCCTGCGAGCCACGGCAGCCTCAAGGACATGCTGACCCTTGGTGAGCATGAAGACTTCCGTTCCAGAAGCTTAGCTCTGGTGGGGATGGAGCTACGATAACAAGGAAGCTGATGCCCAGCCAGAGAACAAGCAGTGAATAGAGACAGAGCCACGAGAGTGTCTTCTTCCTGGTTGAAGGCCACTGAAGGAAGGAGCAGGAATGGCTGAAATGGGCTTCAGAGCGTACTTCCTATTACCCAGAAGGGTTCGAGGTAAGCCAAGAGGACGGGGCATAGGCAAGTTCTGTGATTCTGAGTTAGAAAGTCAAGGTGCAGGGCCACCTGTGTGGCTCAGTCGATTGAGGGTCTGACTCTTGGTTTCAGTTCAGGTCCTGATGTCATGGGTCGTGTGATTGAGCCCCACAACAGGTTTTGTACATGGCAGGAGTCTAGTTAGATACTCTCTCTCTGTCCCTTCCCCATGTGGGCCAGTGAACACATGCTCACTCTCTCTCACACTCTCTTTCTCTCTAAAATAAATAAATCTTTAAAAAAAAAGAAAGAAAGTCAAGGTGCAGACTGATGTGCTAAGGACAGTTAGGCTTAGGGGACAGGTAGTAGTATGAGATGGTGGCCTGGCTCAGCCAACAGGCTCCATCTCGGTAGAAGACTCAGAGTGATGGCGGTGATCACCAACATTTATTGGGCATTACACGTCAAGCACTGCTCTACCATAACTCATTTAATCTTTATAATAATCCTACAAAGCAGGAACTATATTACCACCCCCGTTACACAGATAAGGACCCTAAGGCTTAGAGAAATTAAGTGGCTTGCCCCAGGTACCCAGCAAGTGAGTGGGGAGAGCCAAGATTCACACGCCTGCAGCCACACTCCTAATTGTTAGAGACAAGGAGGGAAAAAGAGGGGGCAACAGAGATCACCAGGGAAGATGCCTGTGTTTTCCCAGTGTCCCCCCTCTCCTGACTATGATGCCGGCTGTGCCCCCTGCCCAGGTCACTGGGGGATGTCTGGCTCTGCATGGGGAGAAGGTGCAGACCAAGGAGCAATGGCACAAGGGTATGAGGACCCAGGCCCATCACTCTCGGTGGGGCTCTAGCCGGCCCTGGGACCCAGAAGTACACAGCAGGCTCCCAGGTGGCTGAATGAGTCCAAGACCAGATATGTGACTCGATTTCCCCATCAGTCCACACCACCCACAGCTCCATCTGGAGTCCATCTGCTGCCTTGTTCGGGGCCACGAACTCTGAGGAGACTCATGAGCTTTGGGTAAGTCAAAATCTGCGTGTGATTCCCGGTGCGAGGGGCGGGAAGCATCTGCCTGAGTGGGAACTGAAGGTTCCAATGAAGAACTAACCTCAGAATTGGCAGCAGTGGGGATGGTGGGTGGGGGACCCACAGGTTTTATTACGAAATTATCTTTTTGATGTCTCAAGGAAGATGGAAATCATTCTCGGCGCAAACTTCTCATTGAGCTCTGCAGCTGGGAAAATAAGAACTCCTTCAAGTGCCCAGGGCTTCAGAGCAATCCAGGTGGAGCTGATCAAAATCAGACAGGGAAGCTAAGAGATTAATTTCCCCAGCCTCTCCTTTCTGCAGCCATGTCAGGCTCTAGGTGGAGTGCCGTCTGAGTCAGAATTCCCAACCGTGCTGCCGACAGCAGATCGTGTCCTGTGGGTGCTCCCAGGCTTTTGCCCTTGTGCTCAGTGAGGGAGATGGGACAGAATTCCCAGTTATCCCCGGAGTTGAGGCAGGACCTCCAGCCCACCATCAGCTGGCTCAGCCACCAGGCAATGCCCCTTGGATGAGGACTTGCTTGCAGACTCGGACGCCTGTGGAGCCCGGGCAGTTATGTAAGCGAGCAAAACGAGCCAGCAGGTCATGTTAAATGGGGACTGCCAGCCTCATTCTTGGGGGACAGCAGGGACTGGAGGGCCTATGGGGATGTGAAGGATGTGTGTCCTGTGTCCCATTTTAAGAGATGGCCCCTATGCATCTATGGATTGTCACCAGGAAATCTTCCCATTTTTCTAGAAAATCCAAACGTCTAGGTTTTATGTAAAATCTCCTGACTTGAAAAACAGAAAACTGTTGACCGTTTCTTAAATTTAAAACATTATGTAGGCCAAAACCTAGTGCTTTAACCCCAAAACATCAAGGACAAGAAAAGACCCACGAACTCCGGAGACTGTGGACATCAACATGTGGGTGGACTGTGCCCCCACGGCAGCTGATGACAGAAGAAAACTCTGGGTGAGATGGGGAGAAGGAAGAGATGGGCCCGGCACAGACACTGCCCCCCCCCCTCCGCCCACCGCTGAGCATCAGTCCAGGCAGTACCCCCAGTAAGGAAGGGGAGAAACAGCAGAGCGTGGTATTAGGAGACACCATGACTGTCAGTCGGGAGACTCCAGTTCTGATCTAGGCTGGGTGACCTTGGTCAAGTCACTTAACCTCTCTGGGCCTCAGTTTCCTTATCTGACCTAATCAAAGCCTACTCTTGTATAACAGGATAAAAGCCACAGAGCTCTCTCTAGTCCATCTGATCCTTAAAACAGCCCCGTGAGGCATGCAGGAAAGGAACGATGACATGATTTTCCAGATGAGGAAACACAGCAAGTGGGTGACATATCGGGGACATGTGACATTTGACACGCGTATTGGACAACTCTCCTTGGATAACCGCCAAGCCTTCCAGACTTAGTTGGCCCCAACAGAAGTACACCCCAAACCTACTCTCCTCCCCAGTCTTCCCCGTGTCAGTAAATGGTACCACCTGGGGTTCCATCCGCAGCCTCAGAGGCATCCTAGTCCCCACACCCCCTCCTGACCAGCCTGTCCTACAGGCCAGACCTCCAGAATAGACAACAAGCCCTTAGCGTCTCCACACTCACGGCTTGCGCCCTTGCTGAAGCCCCCGCTGCTCTCATCTGGGCTGCTGCCATGGCCCCTAGCTGGTTCTCCTGCTCCTTCCTTTGACTTCATGGCAACCAGAAGGGTCTTTTTTTTTTTTTTTTTTTTAAGATTTTATTTATTTGAGAGAAAGGGAGCTCACAAGAGAGTGTGACTGGGGGCAGAGGGGAGGAGCAGAGGGAGATGGGAAAGCAGACTCCCTGCTGAGCAGGGAGCCCAACGTGAGGCTCGATCCCAGGACCCTAGAATCATGACCTGAGCCGAAGGCAGACAGATGCTCCATGGACTGAGGCACCCAGGCGCCCACAGAGAGGTCCTGCAGAGATCTAAACCAAATCACCTCACTCCACATCCCAGCCCTGCTTATAATACTCCAGGGCTTCTCATTACACATGGAGTAAGTCCTCAAACCTGACCTGATCATGGCCCTACAGGTCCTAAGTCATATGGCCCCAGCTACATCTGCCCCGAGCTCACTCCATTCAAGTCCCGTCAGCCTGCAAGCAGTTGTTGGATCAAACCACCTACTGCCGCCTGGGGCCCCGCCCCCCACCTCCTCTGCCCAGCATATCCTTATTCCCACCTTCACATGCTGGCCCTTCTCATCCCTCAGGCCTCGGAGCACACATCCCCACTCACGGAGAGGCTCCCTGAGCACGGCCAGCCGGAGCCCAGCATCATTGCCACAGTGTCCGCTTTCTCTCTCTCCATCACTGACGTTCCTACTCCTCAGTATGTTTTCTTGGTTACTATGTGTCTTTCCCATCGGAAGGACAGGCCCCTGGGAGACTGACCTCCCTGGTCGTGTTCACGGCTGCATCCCCCCACACGCACACCCCCGCCCCCTCCTCCCCCAGCCTGGCTGAGGGAGCATTTTCATAAATACTGATTGAGTGAGCTGGTGGCAAAGCTATGGTTTGAATCCAGATCTGGGAGTCCTCTAGTTTTGCCCTGTTCCTTCTGTTTTGTGAACAACCAAGGGACCTGAGATTCCTTCCAAAATGCTCAGACTAAGAGTCAACCTACCTCTTCGCAAGAGCCACTCACGCACAGTGTCAGTGACGTCGAAGGACAGCCACTCGGCGGTGCCCCGCGTGGGCAGATTCTTGCCGCCGATGTAGCGCTGCTTGGCAATGTGTTCGTCGGGCCGGAGTATCTAGAGGGCAGAGAAGGGTGTGAGTGCCCCAGGCAGGACAAGGAGCACAGCCTATGTCCCAGCGCAGGAGGCCAGGTGAGGCGAGCGTCGGGAATCTCAAAATTCCTGAAGGCTCGCACAAGCCCCTTAGTTAATGCTTCATCCTCTCGAGGACAGGCCCAGATGCAGAGTCCGAACTCTGTGCAGGGAGGAGGCCCAAAATGGAAAGGCGCTGGCTCTCCCGTCTGTGTGGCTTCTCTGGGAGGGGCTCACCTGGAAGAGCTCGATCCTCTGCTCGCTGCGCTTGGAGCTGGGGTTGGGCACCCGCAAGACCCGGAATTCTGCTCGGAACAGGTTCGTTCCATTTTTCTCCACTGAGGACACATTGAAACGGAAAACCTTGGAGGTGATTCCTTTGGGGCAGACGGCCAGCTCATCTAGGAGATCAAGCAAGAGGGGAGAGGGGCAGTGTGAGTGAGACCCGTAGGAGCCTGTGTGCTGCCCAGGGACACTCACCAGGTGGCCAGGGTTCCACCCATGACCTCCCTAGAGGCGTGAGGGCTCAGGCCTAAAGGTGGGGATGGGAGGAAAATTTTGGTGGCCCTGGAATCACACACAGGCCTAAACCAGGAGCAGGGAGACCCGGGAGACCTAGGACGTGGTGCTGATGACTGACCAGACAGAGGCAGTCACCCCTCCTCCCATGATCTCGACATCCCAGCTCTGGCAGACTTTCCTACTCTTCTTAGAAAACATGGATTCTCAAAAGATCCCAGCAAATCCCCCTGGTAGTTTAAATATCTCACAGCTGGTTGACGCATCCATTGTTCATTCCTTCAGGCATTCATTCATTTATCCCCTGTGGACTGAGCACCTACTGTGTGCCATGCACGGTGCTGACACTGGGAAGCAGAAATGAAGAGACGTACCCCTGCCTTCAGGGAGCCCGAGATCCAGGGGAAGATGCTAATACAAAGACCCACGTAACGGAATGAGCAGGAAAGTGCTGAGGGCCTTTAGAGAAGCCCAGGAGTTGCTGTGAAAGGATCCGAGTAGGAAGACAGCAGGGAGCACCTGATGCGAAGAGGTACCCTTCACTCTGGGTCCTGCAGGAGGAAAGGGTTGAGGATGGACAGGAAGGGATTTTCCGTGGAAGGACTGCTGGAAACCAAGCAGGGAGGGGAGCAGGTGCGTGTGTTTGAGATGACCTGAAGCAGCCAGGGGAGGGCCTGCAAGACAAGGTCAAGACAACTGGTTGGGGTCGGCCCACAGGGAGGCTGAGATGTCAGATCGAGAGGCTGGACTTTACCCCATCAGCAGTGGGGAGCCACGGAAAGTGTTAGAGCGGTGCAGTGACATCATTAACGCCATGTTTCAGACCCACTGAGGCAGCATCGAGATGGCAAAGCGCCCACATCTCAAGCTGGCAGAGCCACAAACACTTCTTCAGCCAGAGCTGGGGCATCCCCCCGGGCTCCTTTCTAAGGGCTCCTGTCGTCGACAGCACGTGCTATGCCAGCCTCTGCCACCCTGCTGGCCGTTTCGTCCCTGTCCTTGTGCCTACAAGGCCGCAGATGCTCTTTCCCACACCTCAGTGCTGGACGAAGAAAAAAGAACGATCCAGTCTTTCCTCCTAGATGCTTTACAACCTCCAGGTCGGAAGAGCATTAACACCCAGTGAAAAACTTTCTACACAAATGATAACAATAGCCAGAACCTTAAATTTAAGCTCAGAGACCCAGATTCCACACATAATGGGCATGGCTGGAATGAGCTCATCACCACCCCGAGGGATGGTGTAGGAAGTCACGGACAAGGCGGGAAGGATCAGAGGCCTGGAAACAAGTAAATGTGCTACTGATCCTTAGGAAAGGATGAGTGAGTGTTTCTGGAAACTGCCATCTGCTGGGCCTGACACTGGTTCTTAGAAAATTAATGGAACAGATGTTAGGAAAACAAATGTGTGAATGCCGGCTAACGAAGTCCTGTTTAATAACAGGCTTCGAGAAAACAAATACTGCCAACTATTCCCTAAACGATGTCAGACAGAACCAGAAAGAGGCATCAGTGATAGCCATTTAATTGTTCGCTTGCCAGTTTGGAAGCCTCTGGACACGGAGGAGCTCGTGCACTGGCAACCCTCTCGTGCACTGACACACTCGGTCCTTGAAGGAGCTGTCACCAATACAGCTTCAGTTAGAACTGTGCCTCCAGGAATGCTGGAAGAGGGAGCGGAGTGTGTCTGTGTTGCCGTGGAAAGGAAAATGGAGCGGAAAAGGGCACATGCCCGTTAGCAGAGTCAGAGGGGGGGCAGGACCGCGGGAGGCCACCCTCGTAACCATCCCTCTTCTGTTGCTCCCCGCCCAGCAGTCAGACCCCTGCTCCCTCAGACGGACTCACTCCTCTTGGTGGGAACTTCAAGGAGATTTCAAGAGGGAGGTGGGAAGGATCTTTTTTTTTTTTATGATTTTATTTATTTATTTGAGAGAGAGAGAGAGGGAGAGCAGACTCTGTGCAAGCAGACTCTGTGCTGAGCAAGAAGCATGATGCAGGGCTTGATCTCATGCCCCTGAGATCACAACCTGAGCCAAAACCAAGAGTCAGATGCTCAACCAACTGAGCCACGCAGGCTCCCTTTTCTTTCTTTCTTTCTTTTTTTTTTTTCATCACCGGGACCTACAGATTTCTAGCAGAGTTAGAAGGGACATTAGGAATCATCTAATGCACCCCTCTTCAGATGAAGATACCGATGTTCAGAGGGGTCTTGGCCAGGCCCACACATAAATTAGTTGATGCAAGCAACCTGACACCAGCAAGTAAATGTAAGACATATAATCATTAGTGATTACCAGGGAATTGCCTAGGAGAGAAGAAAAAATGTAAATATAATCTTGGCAATTAAATCCACAGGATAATGATGATCTTTAAAACTTGCAGAATGAGGGTACCTGGGTGGCTCAGTGGGTTAAAGCCTCTGTCTTCAGCTCAGGTCATGATCTCAGGGTCCTGGGATCTAGGCCCGCATCGGGCTCTCTGCTCAGCAGGGAGCCTGCTTCCTCCTCTCTCTCTGCCTGCCTCTCTGCCTACTTGTGATTTCTCTCTGTCAAATAAATAAATAAAATTAAAAAAAAAAACTTGCAGAATGAGATTATAAATAAACAAATTGTAGTAACGCCCCCTTACATCTCACAGAGCTCTTCCTAACTCCTCTGACTTTCTAACAGTCCTTGAGGAGAATGAGCACAAGTCAAGCTGACCATTTTACAAAGGAGAAAAGTGAGTGCCTTTCCCAACGTCACTCAGCTGGTGGGTTGCAGAGGTAGTATTTGAATCGAGGTCTTCTGACCACCCCTCTCTTCTTAAAGTAGGGCCTCTGGAAGTTGGGGGGCCCTAGGAGATCCTCTAGTGGAGACACAGTTTCACCAACAAAATGAAAGCGTCTGTGGAGTAGGTCTAGAGTACCAACTTGGGCCTAAGTGACAGCCCATTCCCACTCAGTTCTCTGTGGGTAGGTCATGTGTCTGCAGTATTACTGAGAGCTGGGCTAGAGGGTCACCCTGAAAATTGCATTAGGACCAACTCTTTCCACTATGCAAAAAAAAAAAATAGAAAAAAATATATATACAGAGGCTATATTCTCCTTTTTGCTATAGGGAGAGAAAAATAAGCAAAGATTGTTCATACAGAGTCTTTTTTTTTTTTTTTTAAGATTTATTTATTTGACAGTGAGAAACACAGCGAGAGACGGAACACAAGCAGAGGAACTGAGAGAGGGAGAAGCAGGCTTCCCGCAGCAGGGAGCCTGATGTGGGACTCGATCCCAGGTCTCTAGGATCATGACCTGAGCCGAAGGCAGTCGCTTAACCAACTGAGCCACCCAGTCGCCCTCATGTAGAGTCTTCATGAAAAAAAATGTGGAAAGGCTGACTACGTTTCGATCATGCCTCTGAAAATGTTTTCAGACACCGGGGCTCCTAGATGTGCCTTTGCATATATCCCTGTCCTCTCTGCCTGGTCCCTGCTCCTCCCAGCGGCGGCCCACGTGCACCCTCCCGGCGCTGGTCTTCAGCTGCACCTTAGAATCACTGGAGGCCTTACAAACCAATGACTACCTTGGAGTGCGTGGGTCCAGAGCTTTCTTTCCTTGTTTTGCTTGCTTGCTTGCTTTTCTTTCTTTTCTTTCCTTTCTTTCTTCCTTTCTTCCTTTCTTTTCCTTTCTTCCTCTTTCTTCCCCTTTCCCTTTCTTTCTTTCTTTCTTTCTTTTCTTTCTTTCTTTCTTTCTCTCTCCCTTCCTTTCTTTCCTTCCTTCCTTTCCTTCCCTTCTTTCCTTCCTTTCTTTCCTTCCTTTCCTTCCCTTCTTTCCTTCCTTCCTTTCCTTCCTTTCCTCCCTTTCTTTCCTTCTTTCCTTCTTTCCTTCTTTCCTCCCTCCCTCCTTTCTTTTCTTTCTTTCTTGTCTCCAGCCAATTCGAATATGCAGCCAGGGTTGAGAACCACAGTTCACAGTGCTCTGCAAAGGGTACCATGGCTTCCAGATGTTCTGGAAGTTTGAGAAACCATGCTTCAGTGATTTAACCTTTAAATAGGTTGACTTTTCAAAAGCATTAGGCGTGCAGTTGGGCTAATGCATCATTTACAAAATTTTTGAATTAGAAGACCATCGATATGTCAAGCCCAGGTTAAAAGGTGGGAAATTTCACAAAAAGAGCCAGGTTTTCCACACTTACAGGAAACAGCAAGATCTACTGAAGCCGGACCCACATTCCTAACTGCAAAAATCAGCAGGAACTGAGCAGTGGGTGCCTCCTTTGACCAGGGCATAGATGCTTCCAGCTCCCCCGACCCCCTATCAGCCTCCCACACACCCTATGCTCTCCTTGACCCCACAGCCAAGTGCCCGGAGGCTGCCTGCCTGTGTTTGCAGCCCCTTAAGGAAAGGTTTCGCCCTAGTTCACTGAGTCATAAGCGTCACTGGGCTTAAAAGGAATGGGGCGCGCCTTTCGGAAATACAGATTCCCCAAAACCTTGCCCACAGATTCTTATTCTGTAAGGGTGAGGTTGGGCCTGGGAATCTACACGTTTCCCACTCACATAGCCCCTGGACCATTCTTGGAGAAACACTGACCTAATGTGCAGAGGGCACTGACACTGAGAACCAATTCTTGGGATATGAAAGGTCTTTTAATTTTCAGAATGAACCCAGTCTGTCTAAATGTAGCATCCAGGAAAGAGGGGCCAACACATCACGTTTCCTCTCTGCTCAGGATCTCTGGGTTGCTGGTTGTCTTCACGCCAGCCTCGGATGAAAACAAGAGTCACCTGCCAGCCACGGATAATTACAGGCCAGAAGTTAAAATGACACCCACGCTGGTGATACCTTGATAACAAGGATGGCAAAGGAATGGAGAAGGCTGCGTCCTTCCCTGCCACGGTGTCAGAGACAGCCTTTACAGAGCCAACTCCTAATGAATTATAAAAGGATTTACGGAGGCTTGCCTCCCGTGCTGAGACTATTGAATTGCCCCAGATATATACACAAAATTGTTTTGGCTGCACTAGTGTTTGGAGATTATCTCTGACTCTGCAGATGAGAAAAATGGACTGAGAGAGGTGACCAAGCCGTCCAGTGCCACCTAATGTGGCTGCTTAACCTGCTTGAGGCTTTTCCTTAGATAAAGAAAACCCTTTTGTTAAATTTAGGAGAAAATTTGTGGTGGTATGATTCTCCTGGCCATAACAACGGGCAGAGCTAAGACAGAACACACCCAGCTGGCCCCAGAATTACTAACAGCTCCTACCTCCCCCTCCTCCCTCCACCGCTTTGGTCCAACACGTGATTTATTCATATTACAAGTCAAACTTATATTGAAGCCTTAAGGTTAAAGGTGGGACTTAAATTGTTTCTTTTACACATCAGTATCAATGCCTAATGACATGCATTCTGCAGGCAGAACGTCCAGGTGAGAGTCCCTGCTTTTGAGGCAAATTACTCAACTGATGCATGTTTCTGGCTCCTCATCTGTAAGGTAGAGATCGGATCACGGTTCCTGTCTGACAGAGGGGAGCCAGAGGACAGGCCCTCTTCTTGTTGCTCATCTTGGTGCCCTTTCTCCTGCCCCCCTGGAAATTACTCTTTGCCACATTTCACTCTCCAGGCTCCCCTATCCCCTGCTGTCACTTCCCTCTAAGTGCCCGTCTACTGGGTACAGGAGCACGCTGGCAATGACGAAATGTGAACGGGAACTCGATCTCATCACTTCCCCCGGAAGCTCTGGCACCCAGACCCTGCCAGCATCCCGCCCCAGAGCCAGTGCCACCCCTGGCCAGCCCTCATGCTCTGGACAGGCTTCCCTTACACTAAGCCTTTGAGGATGGTTTTCTGCTCCCGCTCAGCACCTGCCCACTGCCTCCTTTTAATTAGCATGTCTTCTGCATCTGCTCTCCAGGGCTGGCCCGGCACCTGACCAGCTGCAGGGTGGGCCCAAGCCATGTCTGCTCAGCCTCTGTGTCACCTCCAACAGCTGCAGGGAGTCTGGGCCCACTTCCTGTTTGCACCTGCAGGCCTCCACGGCATCACCCTTGTCCCACAGGGCCCTAGCTCCTCCCCAAGATTCTACACAGCATCTTGCTCCCATCTATGCTCCAGCCTGACCAGGATCTGTGGCCCCAGGGCCACCGCTGCCCACCCCATTTGCAAGGTCCTAGTGCTGCCAGCTAAGCTGCCCAGCACCCGTGTGCCCTTGCCCCGGCTTTCCCCAGAGCAGTCTGTTCCACGGGCTCTGAGCCTCTGCACAAAACCGATGTCCACTGGCGCCTGCATTCCCTTGCCTGCACGGCCCATTCATTCTCCACTCGGGATTTCAGGCTGGACACAGCCCTTGTGACTCAGAATCCCTCCTCCCTGGGACTCCACCTCCTGACCCGGATCACTGAGGTCTGAGCCCTTCTCCCGCAGCCTGGGCTTTCCTGCAGGCCTCAGCTGTCCATATTCATGGCCACTTCGTCCTGACTTGGTGGTTGCCTAGGGTTGGGGGGGTGGTTCCAGCCATCCCGGAGCCTCTGGGAGCTGTAGGCCCCTGGCTGACCCTGAGCCAGCCCGACCTGGAGGACACTGGGGAGGGTGCCTCGTACTCTCTTCGTCTGTCTCACACTCCAGCTTCCGCCCCACACAGTAGCCACATCCTAAGGCAAGGTCCTCCAGGCAGCCACAGGAAACAGGAGTGGGAACCCCTCGCCAGGAACCACAGGCTCCTGGATGTGGCCTGGGCCCACTCCCAGTAGAGCCTTTTGCACCTTGGGCTACAGCTGCTCCACCTGCCCCCCCTTCCTTCTCTTCAGCCAGGTTCCTTTCAAGCCCTGCGTACCCTAGCCCCGCTGGCCCCTTCACCCTGCCTGCTCCCCTCTCTCCAGCAGCAGCTCCCCAGGCCAGGTGAGCCAGGAAAGAAGAGGTAGTGTGGGTGGCGAGGACACCTGCTGGTAGGAAAAGCAAACAGAGTTGCTCCCAGAATCCCTGGCCCCGAGTGGCTCACATTCCTCCTTCTCCGGCTGTCAGTTTCTCAACATCTGCCAAGTCTCTCTCCCTCCCTCCCTCTCTCTCATATTGAGGTTTTTTAAATGTCCGTTCAGTAAACACACATGACTTCCACACGTGTACAAACACACACAGACGTCTCACCCAGCAGCCTCCCAGCTTCTCGGCTCAGAGGGGAGCCTCCTGGGAGGACACACTCCCAGACACATGTCCTCTCTGCACCCACAGCCACGCCTCCCACCCACTCTTCCCATGACACGCAGACACAGAGGGGCGGCCAGCAACATCGACGCGTCCAGAGCCACAACCCTGCTTTCCCCCGTGTCCACAGGCCTGGAAGCCGCCCATTTTGAGCCCATGAATCTGTCTACTGTACAAAGCCTGAAGGCACATGTACATGTGAACAGAGGTACAACCATGCTCACGGCTCACATGGATCACGTGTGTGGCACAGACAGAAGGGCCTGGACCACCAGAGGCTGCCCCTTGCTGGGGCTTAGAGAAGCTTGACAGACATGAATCTGGTGAATCTGGAGCAGGTATCCTCTCCTTCCCAAGAACCGGAAAGACTGAACCACAGACGTGTCACAATGAGTTGCAAAAACAGGGGAGAAGACCCAGGTCTCCAGACTGATGCAGCTGGAAGGGCTTTCAAGGGAGCCGACCCTGTCCCTCCACGGCACCCGTCCGCTCTCAGTTTCCGAGCTTCTCACACGTGCCAGAGATCAGAGGTTAACGGGACAGCACAATGTAATCCCAAAGTAAAACCGGTCCAGGATGTGATGGGAGTTCAGCAAGCCACTCAACCCCAGGGCTCCTGGCCTCCCCAAAGTCCCTCTTTGGCTCAGTCTCCCTCCCCACCCACCTACCAGGTTCCAACTGTGCATCACACCTCCTGAGCCTTGGTGTGGGTGAACCCAG
>PITA01007008.1:0-15877 GCA_004023965.1 Spilogale gracilis | reverse complement strand
TCATTGTAGAAATGTGGGCACAGAGCATCATTACTCTAAGGTAACAGTCATTCCAGCACAGTGGTGGAATGGTGGGTGGCCTATGGCGTCATTGCGTAGACGCCACAGGGCGATGGGGGGAGATGGGGTGTGGGAAACAGTGGCCACATGTCCCCTGTAAAGAGGAAACCACTGCCTAGCTAAAGCTGACTGACGCTGGCCCAGGATTGCCAGAGCCTCTGATTTTCTGAGAGATGCTGGCAGTCTAAAATTTTGTGAGACAGCAACACATTTTTATAGGTGAGCAACTAATTAAAACGAATCATCATGCAGGCTGGTTAGGCCCGCAGGTGGTCGGTTGGTGGCTTTGCTCCCCCCGCCCCCGCACCTGGATTATAGTGCTTATTACGTTGTATTCTGATTGTTTCCATGACTGGCCCCCTCAGAGGATGTGAGCTTTTGGAAGGCCGTCCGTCACTCACAGTGTCCAGCACAGGCATGAGATCGACAGGGCAGGGGCTGGGGCGGTGGGGGACAGGGGTGAGGTACACCGTGTGTGATGAGGGCCGTCGGAAGCTGAGGAAGAGTGGTGCAGGATGGGGGGGTTGGGTCCGTAGTCGTGCACCGGAGGCCCAGGTAAGGGGGGCGGGGGTATAATGTGAGGAGATGGTGTAAGAGTGCGTGTCATATCCAGGCCTGGATCGGAGGGAGCTTGAGCTGAGTGTGTGTCTGCTGGGAGAAAACGGGCAAGCAGATGACTGGGTAATGGAGTCTCCTCTGGCCTCTGGCCACTTTAGACTGTGGGTGCAGGAAGGTCCATCCCAATTGATTTAGTCATTTCTTCAACAAATGGTTATCGAAGTTTATTATGTGCCGGGCGCCATTGCAGAGGGTTGGCGTATTTTAATAAACAGAAGAGACAGAAGTCTCCTGCCGTATTGGAACTTCCATTCCTGTGATCGCTGGCAGCCAGAAAGACCAGTCACAGGTCTACTCGATTGTGAAGGAGGTTCCAGCCACCTGTGGTGTTAGAGATGCGCCTGTGGTAGGCCGGAATGTCCTGGAATGACCTGATGACCTTGAGGCTCTGTGTAACCCCCGCCCCAAATCAGCCTCCGGGCAGGGGGGTCGGTAGGCATTGTTCACCTACCCATCACCTTCCCCTTGGCTCCCAGGTGAGAGTCAGGACTGTAAGCAGCTAACTTAAAAGGCACAGACTGTGATGAACTTCCCAGAGTTTCAGCCTTTCTGGAGGACCTACTTATTTCCCCAGGGACATTCACCTCTGGCCCTTAGCATTTTTCTGGGAGAACACGATGAAAAGTCACTCTGTTCTTTGCCCAACTGGTGCCTCTGGCAGTGACATGCCGGTCAGAATCCCAGGATTCCTGCTCTCCCTGGGATGACTGAGGTCTAAAGCGGTGTGGGCAGCCTCCCCTGGGGCCAGAGGCTGCCCGTGCTGTGTGGGACTTTTGGGCTATTTCTTTCTAAAATTAGATCCCAAGACTTTTGTGTGTGCCCATTACATTCCAGTTCTGAGTGTATGACCTGATGTATTTATTTTTGTCCCTTTGCTGACTAGATTCTAGGATGAAGCTCTCCCGGCAAACGTAAATGTGGCACCTGGGGGCCGTCCGACATCCTGGAGTGACTGTAGAGTTAAGTAGGAATGTTTGTTTCGAGGCGAGGTGGCGGAGCTGGGCGCTGCCGTGGAGGAAGCAGAGAGGCAGTGTGCTAGCGCAGAGAGAACACGGGGCCTGGCACCGGAGAACCAGGGCGGGAGCCCCGGCTCCGCTGATTGCCTGCATCTTGAGCAAGTCCACAGTCTCTCTAATCCTCCGTTTCACTGTCTGTCAAGTGGCGGTAACAGTGCCACCAGGTCGCTGTGGGGCTTAAGAGAGAGATGTATTCGACAGGACTACTCACCCGTGCGTTCCTTCAGTAAACTCATGACTAGGCGAGGACTGGACGGTGCTTTGCCATTTTTATCACAGGGCAGCCATGTAGGAGGACGTGAGCCTGGGTCTCCTGTGAAACCGTCTTGCAAGTCTCTTCGAGAGCTCTGACTCCTGTATCCCTGCGGGAGACTAGTAGTGATCCAAAGCAGAGCTTGTGCTTCCCGGGTGCAGGGGGCGTTCTTCATGAAGAGTGGATAAGAGCACAGACCTTGGGGTCATCCAGGCCTGGGATGAAATCCTGGCTCTGCCACACGTGAACCCTAGGACTCAGCAAGTTATTTAACCTCTTTCATTCCCCTCCTCCTCCTCCTCCTCCTCTTCTTCCTCCTCCTTCTTCTTCTCCTTCTTCTTTTTTTTTTTTTTTTTTTTTACAGGATCTTATGCATTTTCTTGAGAGAGAGAGAGCTCATGTGAGTGAGTAGGAGCGGGCAGGGGTGGAGGGAGAGAGAGAATCTCAAGCCGACTCCCTGCTGAGTGTGGAGCCCACCTTGGCCAATCTTAAGACCCCCAGATCGTGACCAGAGCCAAAACCAAGGGCCGGACGCTGAACTGACTGCGCCGCCCAGGAGCAAAGCACAGCCTTCCCTTGCTCAGCCTCAGTTTCCTCATGGGTAAGGCAGGGATAATAATACCACAGATCCCACAGGGTGGCTAAAATGAAAAAATGATAGAATCAATGTAAAGCCCTTCACACAGTCTGGCACATAGCATCCAATATGTTGCTAAGCATTATTATTTCTGTAGAACTTGGATGTTCTTTTTATCTTGCCTTAACTCTCTCTACTGAGGTTGAAAACTGGTAGCCTTCAGGTTGAATGTTGCCTGGAGTGATGTCTTGTTTGATCTTGTTTGATCCGTACACAGTTAAAACTTTTTGAATCTGATTGTTATTTATATATGAGGAAACTTGACGTGAAAATCTCAATTCTGTGCTTCTGTTTAAAATCACAAGTTCTGGCACAGCGGGAATGCTGAGCTGCATCCCCCTCCCCAGCAGGGGCAGCAGTTGGCAGGAGCTGGCTGAGCTAGGACTGATGCTTGCTTGCATGGGGCCTACCTCGTGCATTTTGCCACCCCTGCCTTTCACGCACCTGTCAGATTTACTCACATTTGATCTGTCTTCTCCTTCTCATTTCAGTTTAAAACTCCTGGTCTCTGGGGATGGATTGATTTTCAGGCACCCTTGCATATCTGTTCGTGTTAGTAATTTGGCCACATGCAGCAGACACTTGATCCCAGTTTTTGACTCAAGCAGGCATTTTTTTTTAAGATTTTTAATTTATTTATTTGTCAGAGAGAAAGAGAGCACAAGAAGCAAGGGGAGCAGGAGGCAGAGCAGGCAGAGGGAGAAGCAGGCTCCCAGCTGAGCAAGGAGCCGTATGTGGAACTCGATCCCAGGATCCTGGGATCATGACATTAGCCAAAGGCAGCCGCTGAACTGACTGAGCCACCCAGGTGTCCCACAGGCATGATTTTTAAAAAAGATTTATTTATTTCAGAGAGACACAGAGCAGGGGGAGGGACAGCGGGATAGGGGAGAGAGAATCTCAGGCTGACTCTGCGCTGAGCGTATGGCCTGATGCCAGGCTCAATCCCAGGACACTGAGATCATGACCTGAGCCAAAACCCAAGAGTCAGACACTTAAGTGATTGTGCCACCCAGGTGCCCTAGGCATGATTTTCCTAACAGCAGGCAAGCCCGTGGAGGCCGGAGAAGGGCGGGTACAGTCCCTGGGCAATATCCTACATTGCCCTGGCCGCTTCTGGCTTCCTCATCTGCCATCTGGAGCTTGTGACTTGCTCCCATAGTTGTAAGATGGCTAGTTGTTCCGTAGGTGTCCGAAATGCATTCTAGGTAGGAGGAGGGCAATCACTGAAGAGTTCAAGGTGCGTGTCCACTAAGTTTGTTCCTTATGAGGAAAACAGTAGCCAGAGACCTCACCAAGGAGACTTCTGGTTATATGTCATTGGTCAGAACTGGCTCTTAAGACAGCCTTGGGTTTCGAGGACTTTTTAGTTTGGCATGTTGCCATAGCTGTAACAGTGGGGTTTCCGGAGGGACTGGGTGGGGTTTTGGGTAGGGAGACTGGCTGCAGAGTAGTTTGCAACCGATGGGTCATAATTAAAAAAAAAAATAGAATTCATACACAGATTTTTTTTTCGTAGATTTGGGTATGACAGGAAGGAATTACTTTTAGTAATAGCAACAACAACAAAAAAATCCATAGTCCCCTCCAGAGTTCTAATTTAAAGGTGTGTAGAGATCAGTGAAACATGATATACCTGAAATTCCAGGAAAGCTGATTGGGTTGCCTTTGTCATCTCTTCTGGATCTTTAACTTCTGCCCATTTTCTCTGTGCCTCACGGCACCCTCTGCCTCTACCTGTGGCGCGGTCCACATGGTTAAATGCTTCCTCCTCCTCCTCCTCGGAGAAGAGCGGGAACATCTCTGTATTTTCCTGGTCCTTCAGTAAGTTTTAAATAATTTGGAAGAACTGCCACTGTCTGATTGCACTGAGTAGCCCGACAGATGAGTTCTTCGTGTCGTTTCCCTCAGAGTTGATTAGAGTTGTACCTACTTCTTTAGGGTTGTCGTAAAGAAATTAGGTAATACAGATAAAGTGCTTAGCACAGTCTCCGGCTCCCAGGCATCTCTCAGGAAACAGTAGGCATCGAGAAAGTTTATGACTGCCCTCTTCTGTTTTTGGGCTGTTGGGGTCACCTGTCACAACTCAGGCTTGGATTACTAGATGCATAGTTGAGGTGACAGTTTAGGTTGGCATTATGGTTACTGAGATTGTTCTGGGACGCGGGTCTACAGGTCTGCGGTATGTACCTTCCTCTGGTCAGGGCAGGTCTGAGAATTTGTCTGCCCGAGCTTTCACCTTCTGTTGATTCAAATGATTCTGCTCTTACGCACCTCCCTCAAGACCAGGACACCTTCTATCATAAAGTCACACTACCACGTCATGGGATTGGCCAAAAGTAACCTCGGGCAAAACCTGAGTAGGTCTGGCCATCCTTTTGGATGAGCACTTCTCACTTGGGTCTAGACGTCTTTGTGGCTTAAGTTTTAGCTTGCTGATTGTCCCTTTAATAATAATTTCAGCTGACGTTGGAACGGTTGTCATCTCTCGGTTAACTGCATGCAGGGTCCTTATTAAGCCTCTTGATGGCTCTTGAAGCAGCCGCTACTCTTAACCTCATTTTAGCCATGAAGACACTGAGACTTAGAGAGGTTGGACGACTGGTCCAGAGCCATTCAGCTCGTCTCTGACTCTAGTCTGGTCTCTCTGATTCCTGCTTGATAGGTAGGTGCCCAGACCTCCCAGCAGAGAAAGGCTTTTGGAGAAAGCAGAGAAGCTTTTGGGTTATTCCCTTGGAATCCTTCTGGAGCAGGAGTAAGTTCTCACTTGATGACCCTTATCTGTCCACTTGTCTGGAGAAATGTTTGGGTCACAGCTGTTCCCTTTCTCTCCAACCCCCTCCCATCCCTTCAGTGTTCCTCCTAGGACACAGAACTGAAAGTTAGCCAGATTCTCCCGCAGGAATCTGAGCAATGCTGTTGGGCTCATGTTCCCAAATTAGGCCAATTTCCTCATCCCTCTGCAGCTTCACGAGCCGGAGCTCCCTCGGCGCTTTGCGTGACGTCTCTTGCCCTCTGCCTTTCCCTCACTGCTCTGCCAGCCGGCAGCTATTTTCAGCCCATTAGGGTTATCTGCTGACCCTTTTTGGTGACATTTTTCTTCTTTCTCACAAAAATAACTTTCCTGATTGGTCACATTTTTCAGCCTTTTTCGTAGGCCGTCTCCAATGGGCTGGGTTGAAGGATGCTCCCAATAACGTTGTCGAGGAGGGATGCAGGGAATTTGATGAAGGACTGTTTGTGAGGAATGCTTTTTCCACACTTCATATTTATGTCATGCTTTGCATGCTTCAGTTTTGAACTCGCTCTCTCAGGGTGGGCGACACACATCACTCACCGTCCCTAGGGCCGCCACTGTGTGGGAGGGAATGTCAGCTGAGCGAAGAGCCTGCCCTTAGAAATAGCATCTTTAGATTCTCTTCTAGCACTGGCTCGAGCCCTTTCCTTGTCCCAGTCTGACGTGCGGGAGCGCTTCGTGACTCAGTTTCCTCCCTGTGAAGGCGGGGAGAGTCACTCTTGCTGGCTTCCGGTGAGTCCCAGGTGGAAAGGCAGCGCTTGCCCAGCACCTGAAGGTTCTCTTTGACCCCTGTGGGCAGGGCTAGGTGAGAAGTGTGTAAAGGGCTCAGCCCAGGGCCCCACATTAGCTGCTGTTCTCGTGATCTACACGACCTGAGAAGTTGACAGTGTTATCATTTTTGTCTTTAGTCCTTGCTCTGCCAGTTACGAGGCTCTTCACCGTGCCAAACCCCGGTTTATCCTGTCCACAGACCCCATGCAGATAACAGTAGGACCTGTCCGTTAACGTTGTTGGAAGATTAAATAAGAGAATGTATAACACTCTTCCGATAGTGCCTGGTACACACGGCCGTTGCTGTCTTCTGTGTCACATAAGAATGAGAAAGTGTTCTCCATTAGGTTTCATTGCAATTCTGTTCAAGATACGGAGATATTCATATTTCTTCGAACTAACTGGCCCTTACAATCAGAAACATTTGGATGAGGAGCCCTTTCGGTGAGAATTGTTTGTGCCACTTGAGAGCCATTTCATTTCTCTCCTCTAGGCCTTTCTGCCTGTACAACAGACCAGTTATCCGCCAGTCTCTTTCCGTCTGCTTTTCAAAACCCGACCCTCTGTCGAGAGGTTGGCAATCTTTCCAAAGAGTAATCTTTAATTGCTGGCTTATATCATTCTGTCATTCTGGGTAAATAGAGGTATAAACTGAGGAGGGCAAGAGTGACCTTGGTGACTTCAGTGACCTTGGAGTTTAAGGTCATATCTTAATTTATTCACTCATCCACTTGTGAGACTGGATTGAGAATTTTTTGCATGCCAGGCATTGTGCTTGGAGCTGGCAATATAGTGATAAGCCAGACCTGCTCTCTGTCCTCTCAGAATTTTCATCTGGGGGGCCTCAGAGAAGTAAGTGCCAAATAGGGGTGAATGCAGAAAAATATGGGAATACCTACATTGAGTCCCTTTTATTCCAGGGGACATCCAGAAAGGTTGTCTACAAAAAAAATCATGCTTGAGCTGAGACTTTAAGGATGAGTAGATGTGAGCCCAGGGAAGGGGCAGAGGAGAATATTCTCCCAAGTGGAGGGGTGAGCGTGTCCCAAGTCCGGTAAGGGAGAGAGCATGGCATGCCGGGTTTGTCACTGGAGCTGTTGACCCTACCAGTGATGGAGTGGTGGTTGGAAGTTACTTTTGCAAGCAACGAGATAGTGGCCAAATATTCTCAAATCAGCCACCTTGTCTTTTTTTGGCAAATGAAGCATATGAGACCATGTGTCTTATTTGATGCTGAAATAATTGGTAATATTATGATAATATATATATTAGACTGACCTTTCTCTGTTTTTCTCGCTTTTCATTGATGAATCTTCAGTGCAGCCATTATACTCCACTGTATGTGGTTGTGTTTGCTGGTCAAGAAACACTCAGAGAGGGTGCCTGGGGGGCTCAGTGGGTTAAAGCCTCTGCCTTGGACTCAGGTCATGATCTCAGGGTCTTGGGATCGAGGCCCACATCGGGCTCTCTCTGCTCAGCAGGGAGCCTGCTTCCTTCTCTCTCTCTCTGCCTGCCTCTCTGCCTCCTTGTGATCTCTCTCTCTGTCAAATAAATAAATAAAATATTTTTTTTTAAAAAAGAAACATTCAGAGGTGTGCTCAAGTACAGCATCGCCGGCCTGTGACTCTCCTGGCTTATCCGTTATAAGGAGGTGCTTGGTAGACCAGTAGTTTATGGTCTTTTCATTTGTGAAATGAATTTATTCACACTTCATTTGTGTCCTGAAAATTCTTAGCTTCCTCTGAGGATTCCTCTGAGCCTAAATTGTTCTCATATATATGATAGATTCTAGTAACCCTGGAGAGAAACCTGCCCATTACAGAAGTAACATTTAAGTAACTGTGATCTGATAGGATTTAGGAAATGTTCTTTGATTTTACGAAATAAGAGACTAAGTATTCCAAATCCTGCTATAACAAGTATATGCTAGGTGCTTAATAAACATATGTGTCCGTGAATCAGTGATATAAACCGAATTGGTGCGTGTGAGAGACTACTATTGCATTGCTTTGAGGAGGGTAAGAACCGCAGCTCAGCATTCCTAATTGGTATTAGAAGAATATACATGTGCACACCTGGGTGGCTCAGTTGCTAAGCATCTGCCTTCAGCTCAGGTTGGAATCCCAGGGTCCTGGGATCGAGCCCTGCATCGGGCTCCCTTCTCAACAGGAAGCCTGCTTCTCCCTCTCCAGCTCCCCCTGCTTGTGTTCCCTCTCTGTGTTTCTCTCTGACAAATAAATAAAATTAAAAACAAAAAAACATACACACGATTTAACAACACAGGTCATAACCCACTTATCATGACCCAGCTCAAAAGACCTCAGATGCTGTTGTAACATTAGAATTTGACATGACTCTTGTTTGGAATAAATAGAGTACTGGTCTGTGTTCAGAGATTTTTTTTTTTCCGGTATGTGAAGATTTTCATAATACTACTTTTGTTGTAATGAGAATTGACTTATATTTAGGCAAGGTTTCCAGAGCAAAGGTTTCTCAAAATCTCTGGCTATAAATACCATCCTGTTAGGGAAAAAAATGATCAAGAATGAGCAAAAAGGTTTAAGCCACTCTTAGCTTACCTGAACTGTAGCAGTTGGCCTTATACCTGAACTCTTCTTTTGTGTTTCTGCCCTCCTGCCGCTCAGCTAGAGTGGTCTGATAGAAACATGCATCATTCATTTCATACTCAAAACCGTTTAATAACTACCATTGCACTTGGAATTAAAAAAAAAAAAATCCTAGGGGTGCCTGGCTGGCTCAGTCAGTAAAGCATGTGACTCTCAGTCTTGGGGATTATGCGTTCAAGCCCCACATTGGGTGTTGAGCTCAATAAACGTAAAAAATAAAAAAAATTTTTTTTAAATTCTCAAATCCTTACCTTGGAGCTGTGTGATTTGGTTCTTGCCTATGTCTCCAGCCTCATTTCACACCTGCCACCTGCTGTATGTAAAGACTCACATGGAGTCTCTTGCTTGTGAAGTTCCTTATTTATTGTAGTTCCCTAGAATACTATAATTCAATAGAATGGACTGGAGTGGAATGGATCCCTAGAATACTCATCCTCAGTCTTTGCTGGGCTGACTCCTACATCTCTTCTCCACTGTGCTCAGCATGAATATCACTCCTTTTGAAATAAGAATATTACCCTTCTTATTACCTCTCATTATACTTAGCTTTTTTTTTTTTTTAACTTTTTCTGTCATTTCATCCGCAGTTTTTAATTATGTTTGTGTAATTATTTGGGTCCTTATGCCCCATTAATTGCAAGTTCCAGAAGTCACTATTCTGTTCCCCATGAGCCTGTCACTCTGTAGGTCCTCAGGAACTTTTCCAATGAATGAAGAACAGGTAGGGGGGATGTTGTGTTCAGTTTCAGGCTAGGTTAGCTTGAGATGCCTGTGAGACCCCAAGCTGGAGACTTTCAGGAAGCCAGAGCTAGAGATTTAGAAGTTATTAGTATTGAGGTGGTAAATGGAAGCCCAGCTCTGTAAGGGAGAGTTTGTAGCCTAAGAAGAGGGGAAGCCATTGGACAGAATCTGAGGAACATGCATGTTTAAAGAACATATGACCAAAGAATGTCTCCCCAGAAGAAATTGAGGAGGACTGGCCAGAGTAGAGAAAGGAAGTACAGGCACCTGTGGCGTCCAGAAGCCAAGACAAGAGTGTCAAGAAGGAAGGAGCGGTCAAGAGCGTTGAGTGCCACTAAGGGGGCACGAACAGGGTCTGTCGGATTTAGCAAGAGGGTGGTCTCTGAGGTTTCACATTACAATGGATGGCTGGACTGGAGGGTATGATGCTGAAGCCAAGTAAGTCAATCAGAGAAAGACAATTACATAGTTTCACTCATATGTGGGATTTAAGAAACAAAACAAAACAGAGAGGGGAAGGGAGAGAAAAATAAAATTAGAGAGGGAGACAAAGCAGAAGAGGCTCCAAGGTCTAGGAAACAAGCTGAGGACTGCTGGAGCGGGGTGGCTGGGGTGGCTGGGGTGACTGGGTGCCGGGCATTGAGGAAGGCATGAGAGGTCGTGAGCACTGGGTCTTATATGCTACTGATGAATCACTAAATTCTGCCACTGAATCTAATAATACACTATATGTTAATTAGTTGAATTTAAATAAAATAAAAAAATCAAATGCATGGCTGTTTTTAAAAGGTATGGCCACGTCCCACCTGTGGTTGTCTTGCTAATGGTGCCATATGCCCCTTACTTCAGGCACCAATGAACTCAAACCTGGCAAAGGGGGTGAATAGAAGAGATCTGTGCCCAGAGACATTTTTAAGAGACGATAGATAGGCTGTCACAGCAAGTTGGCTGTTGGAAGTAGAAGGAAGGACAGTCTGGAGTTCACCCCACATGTAGATAACAAGACTGAGTAGATACTGGTATTTTTGAGACTGAGGATTTAAGAGTCTCATCAGTGGGGGAACAAGAGAGATCATTATTTCAGTTCAGGGCATTTTGCATTTGAGGTGCCTCCAGGATTTTCAAAGACGTCTGTCAAGTAAACAGTTGAAAATGTGATCTGGAGCTTAAGAGAGAAAGTTGAAAATAATAATAGACGTGGGAGTCATCAGAATGTGGGTATCTAAGAATAAATAGGAAAAACTTCTCATTCCTTCGGGTAGCTCACAGACCTTTCAGGATCTCCAGGTGCAAATGTGTGAGAGTTTTAAACAGAGAAGAGCTATGGCCAAATTTGCTGCTGCTGCTGCTTATTATTCTTATTCCTTTTTTTTTTTTATTTTAAAGATTTTACTTATTTGACAGAGAGAAACACAGCGAGAGAGGGAACACAAGCAGGGAACACAAGTGAGAGAGGGAGAAGCAGGCTTCCCCGCTGAGCAGGAAGCCCAATGTGGGACTTGATCCCGGGTCTTCGGGATCATGACCTGAGCCGAAGGCAGTGGCTTAACCAACTGAGCCACCCAGGCATCCCTCTTATTCTTATTCTTATTCTTATTCTTATTCTTATTCTTATTCTTATTCTTATTCTTATTCTTATTCTTATTCTTATTATTTAGAGAGAGCACATGTGAGCAGAGGGTGGGGGGCCGAGGCAGAGAGAGAGAAGCCCAAGCAGACTCCATGCCTAGTGTGGAGCCCGAAGATGGGGCTTAACCTCACAACCCTGAGATCATAACCTGAGCCAAATCAAGAGTTGGATGCTTAAGCTACCGAAATGCCCTATTAGTATTTTTTTTAATTTGCAGTTTTAGAAGGAACACTTTGGCAAGCACTGGTCACAAATGGATCCAGGTTTGGTGGGCCCTGAGACTTACATACTTTGAGGCCTTCTTCAAGAAAAATAATTCAAAATTATGTCAAAATGAACTATGAAAGTAAATACTTACCAACAATGAGAAAAGAAATCATAGCCAAGTTACAAGAGCCCTGGATATTCAGACACCTTGCTTTAGAGAACTTGTTAGGCAGTGTACCAGAAATGCGTATGCAGAAAATGCTTCCTGCTTGAGACCTAGCATCCCTTCCCTATCTAGAACTCTCCATAAGTCCCAGGGGCCCATGCAGGTATGGAGTACAGATTGGAGGAAAGTGAGACAGAAGCTGGGAGATCAGTATCAGGATCCAGCTGAAGGAAGGCAGAAGATGAGCGTGGTAGGCCTTCATTTGCATGGTTGGACAGGTTCCCAGCACACCCTTAGTAGGTGGGTATTGACAGAGCGGGGGCATATGGGTGACTCGATCCAGATTTGGGGTAGTTCTAGGGGAAACGTAGAAAGACGAAGGAGTGACACATAGTGTGATGGACCTTGGGAGTGAGCTGGGTTGATAGAGAAGGAAGCGAAACCAAGAAAGAAGTTCTTGGATGAGGAGGGAAGGAGGGGACTTGATATTTCTGGGTGGGAGCAGTTCTGGGGTGTGACACATTGAAAAAGTAGCAAGGTCATTGGTGTTTAAAGAGTCCGGGAACTCTTTGGGTAAGCATTGGTTGGACTTTGATGGGAGCAGCAACTTTGCCTAGAATGGTGGGGCAAGTTGAGGAGCATGAATACCCTAATTTTGGATCAGTCTATGCTCACTGCGGTTGTTGTGACAGACATGAAGAAGGAAGGAGAGGAGATAGAGCTGAACAAGATGAGTTTCCAGAGAAGTGTTCTGTAATAATGTGGAAGAATAATGGTCTCAAGGAACTTTGGGGCGTGAGCCTCAGCTGGGGTCCTGGTTTGTGGAGTCTTAAGAAAATGAACAGGCTCTCCTTGAAAAAACTGCCAGAGGAAAGACATCTGGGGGGAATACCAGGATTTAGGAGAGGTGGGGAGATGGAAAGAAAGGGTGTGCTATGAGTAGAGAATATCCAGTCAGTTGGGAACCAGAAGATTGTGATCAGAAAGCCTCATTGAAATCATTAGCTAGGCTAGATTTCTTCTTATTATGTAGCATGTCAATAATTACTGAGAAGGAACGGAATGATAGTAAAATATCCTTTTAATAATGATATTTGACAGGAAAAGTGTCCTGACTGATGTTGAATGTCATTGGTGGTGGACTGAAACACTTCTGATCACATACCTTTACCCAATACAGTAGAGAATTATGGAAGCCTCTTTAGCCAATTGCTTCTGTATTCCATTTTCAACTCTCCATTGGTGTTTTAGGTATAGTTTTCATTTTAGTGGTTGCCGTACGGATTAGAATATGCATCTTTAACTCATCCCTGCCTCCATGGAGCTGCCATCCTACCCCTTCGTGTAAAATGCGAGAGCCTTGCCGCAGCAAGCCCACTTTAAACCTCCATACTACCCTTTGTCACTTCACTTTAACTAGCTGTCATTAGACACGTTGAGCGAAACAGTCTTTTATATCCATCCACGTGTTTACCATTTCTCCTGTTCTTCATTTCTTCCCAGTAGCTCTGGGTTTCCATCTGGCCGCATTTCTCTTCAGCTTGAAGAACTTCCCTTAGCATTTCTGTAGTACAGATTTGCTGAGAACCACTCCCTCTTTGCTTGACCTGAAAATATTTTTATTTCACGCTCATTTCTGAGAGATATCTTCTGTCCGTATAGAGTCCTAAATTGAGAATTTTTATTTCCTTTCAGCACTTTCAAGATCTTCATTCCTTCTGAGGATTGTTCTTTATGTAAACCTTTTTCTCCTCTCTCTTATGGCTTTACAGATTTCCTTTTTATCGTCTTTGGTTTTCAGCAGTGTGACAGTGATGTAGCTAGCTGTGATTTGCTTGGAATTTGCTGAGGTTCTTAGAGGAGTAAGTCAGTATTTTTCACCAAATTTGGAAAATTTTAGGCCATTATTTCTTCAAATATATCCTTGCTCCATTTTCCCTGCCCCTGTTCTTGAGACTCCAACTGCATGTGTTGAACTGCTTGATATTGTCCCTTTGGTTTGTCCTATGTTTTTCCTCCCTGAAGCGTTGCTGCTCCCCCCACCCCGTCTTTTATATATTTTTTCCTTTCAAACTGGATATTTTCTCTTTTCTATCTTCAGATTCAGTGATTATTTCTTCGGCTATCATCAAACTAAAACTTTTTTTGCAGACATTGAACTTTTGAGTTATAAATTTCTACTTTTCTTTTTCTTCCTCTTCTTTTTTTTTACTTAGCTTCTATTAGACTTCCCATTTGTACATTCATTTTGATAATCTTTTCTTTAAAGTCCTTGAACATATTTATAAAATAGCTGCTTTAAAACTTTTATCTGTTAATTCCAATATCGAGGTCATCTTGGGATCAGTTTTTGTTGGTTTTTCTTTTGATTGTAGATCACATTTTCATGTTTCATCACATGTCTAGTCATTTTTGTTTGTACACAGGACCTTGTGGATAATACATTGTGGAAACTCTGGATTATGTTACCGTCCTCTGAAAAGTGTTGATTCTTGTTTTAGGAGGCAGTTGAATCATTTGCAGAGCACCTTGAACTTATGAAGACTTGGTTTTAGGCTTTGTTAGGTCAGGTCTATTTTGGTTTTGCCTTTAGTCCTAAAATAAATCATATAGTCCTGGGACATGGTCATTATTCCTAAGGTATGATTCACTTGAGATTTCAGTGGAAAACTCAAGATATGTACCAAATACCTTTAACTTGGTGGGACTCAGACCAATTCCTGTCCCCTGCATAGAGCAGCAGCTGAAGTCTCATCTCCACTCAGCACTTATTTGTACCTTTTTTAAAATTTAATTTTTAATTTTTTGATTTTTATTTTTTCAGCATTTGCTTTTCACTGGGTTTCTTGGTACAGTTTAGGTATTGCCTAAAGGATTTTAGGGGAGTAAAAATGAAGATCTGGGGCTCCTTTCTTCCCAGCATCTCTCCTTTTCTATTTTTAGTGACCCTGGTTGTCCCCAAATTTGTCCTCAGATGAATAAAACTGCAGCTTTCTACTGAGTTCTAGCCGCTCGGTTGCTGCGTAGACTGGAGGGTACACTCAAGGGGAAAATCCACTCAAACATGGATTTTTACCCCGTACAGTTTTTTTTTTTCCTTCAAAGGTCAAGCCCCCTCCAGTTTCTGCCTGCTTTGGTTGGCCCTCCAGTGCCTTCGAATAGTTGTTTTATATATTTCATCCAGAGTTTATAGTTGTTGTCTGTGTGACTGTTAATCAAATGCAGATTACTCTCCCATTACTGAATCCAGAAGTTGCTAATCGCTTTTGGATTGTTTCAGAATCCACTGTGGTTTTTTCCAAGCAGTACTGTTGGCAAGGAAAGAATGAGGGTAGTTGTAGCAGAAACAGATCGTGTCGATTTCCTCTGAGGATAACTAAGGGGGGCGTTCAGGTACATTAGCAATTAAGACAGAAAGTGGCCTGACCTCAGTGGTGCACTTGGAAGTAAGGGTCAGAAACACGGGTGTGAAAGAAGCCCAGAGACCTTTGATACAGTCACTAGGCTGCCAGTGCCTATTTGTGCACACCTGTGCTGAGATCTCTGAAAAGTTTCTCTAGAAAGGCCTCTGGAGTTGTAGAGGTTGGCTGTGGACTATTTGAAGGATAGGAGGTCTTCCTGTACAACTTGAAACGGAGTAACAAAATGTATGGATTAAGTGACTACTTAGGTCATGCCTGTTGTGTGAGAGCATCGTCACCTGGGAGGAGTAGAGTGGCTAGCCTTCAGCCTTTCTTGTTCCAGAAAGGGTGGGATGAGAGCCTGAGAAGTCCACATTGGGCTTGGACTGGTAAGTTGAAAAAGAGATAGAACATAGCATGTTTTAACCCTGGTCTGTGAGGAAGTTTTTACCAACATGAGAAAACGAAGAACAATGTGGTAAGTTTTTCATAAACTAAATTTAATCAAATGAGAGGAAAACTTTTTTTCAAGATTTTATTTATTTGAGAGAGAGAAATTGAGAGAAAGCACAAGCCAGTGGGGGAGGGGCGGGGGGGAGAGGGAGAAGATGTGGGGACTCGATTCTAGGACCTGAGATCATGACCCGAGCTGAAGGCAGACACCCAACTGACTGAGTGCCCAGGTGCCCGAAAAGGAACAAACATTCTTTATCCTGGTTTGTGTCCTTTCTATTGGGAAGATTGAAAAGGTCCCTTTTTTTTTTTTTTTTTTTAAAGATTTTATTTATTTGACAGAGAGAAACACAGCCAGAGAGGGAACACAAGCAGGGGGAGTGAGAGAGGGAGAAGCAGGCCTCCCGCCGAGCAGGCAGCCCGATGTGGGACTCGATCCCAGGTCTCCAGGATCATGACCTGAGCCGAAGGCAGTGGCTTAACCAACTGAGCCACCCAGG
>PITA01007007.1:64367-86119 GCA_004023965.1 Spilogale gracilis | reverse complement strand
CCAGGCACCTCTCAAAGTTGTTTTTAATAATGTGGAATGTAACTATTCCATAGTATTCTGTATTATCAATATGCCCTTCTGGACTTATCTATTCTACATTAATTGATGTTTTAGGTTATTTCAAATTTTTACTAGTACAGATTGTTATGTATGTCCCATTAATGTCTATGTACAAAAGTTTTTCTAGAAATAATAGCAGAATGAATGGTTCATAGTTTGTCTTCAGTTGTTTCCAGATTCTTCTCTAGAGTATAAGACTTTATTTTCTACGTGTCTTTCTCATAATTTTTTGTGTTAAACTCTGCATGTCTGATATCTTATTGTGACTGTAATTTGTATTTCACTGAATACTGGTGAGATAGAAGGTATTTGTGTTAAGTAATCATTTAAATTTTCTTCTCATCCTTTGTTCATCTTTCTGTTGGATTGTTTGTCTTTTACTGATGGTATAGGTCTTCATATATTCTGGATTCCTCATTTATGTAGATTATACATACTATAAGAACACTTCTGTCTGCTACTTTAAGTTATCCTTTGGTATATACAGGTTTTTATTTGATGAGTTGAAATGTATCCATTATTTTCCTACATGATTTCTGCTTTTTTGCATTAAAAAAACCCCACTTAGTAACACTGAGGTTATTAAGATGTTCCCATATTTTCTTTTAATAGCTTCAATATTTTGTTTCTTTATACTTTAAGTCTTTAATGTATTTGGAATTCTTTTTTTGCATGTGACATCATTTAACTTTTATTTTTTAGCTAGAAAGCCAGATGTTGTAATGCCTTTTATTATAAAGTTCATGCCTCTTTCACTCATGTGTCAAGTTCCTACTATGACTTGGTCTGTTTCTGGGCTATTTTGTTTACTAGTCTGTTTGTACTTAGATGAAACTACAATGTCAGAATTATTACAACTTAAAGATGTGTTTCTATCTGATCCTGTAAGTTGCCCTTGTTTTCTTTTAGAATTGTCTTGGCTGCTCTTTGGCTTTTGATCTTCCATATGAATTTTAGAATTATTTTTTCTGGCTTCACAGAAGATTCCATTGAGATTTTGATTGGAATGACAATTACAAATTAATTTAGGGTGAATTGACATCTTTCACATTGAGTCTCTGTACATGTGGTATATTTCTTTATTTATGGAGACTTAAAAACTTACAGAATCATAATTTATATACCATAAAACTCACCCATTTCAAATATATAATTCAATAACTTTTAGTAAATTAGTGTAACTATCATCCTAAAGCAGTTTGGAACTTTCAGTCAGATTTGAGTTTTTATGTCTTTTAATAATGTTTTATAACTTTATCCATAAAGATGTTAAGATGTTGCTGCCCTTTTTTTTTTTTTTTTAAAGTTTTATTCTTAGGTAGCTTTTTTTTTTTTATTAGTACATTTAATGGTAATTTTACTGTTACATTTTGTGATTTACTGTTTCTGGCATATTGAAGTGCTTTGGATTTTAAAGTTTGTTCTTATATCCTGCAATCCTGCTAAAATTTATTCTGATGGTATTTCTGTAGATTCTCTTGGCTTTTCTACATAGGCAATTATACCATTTGCACATAATTTTTTTCACATCTTTCTTTCCAGTGTTATATTATGACTTTTCTTATATTTTGGCTGGGACCTCTGTTGTAATGCTGAATGATTATATGTTGTCTTATTTCTGATGTCCATAGGAAAGCTTTTAAACTTTAAATTTTTAGTATAATCTTTTTGTAGGCACTTTTTAAAATCAAGTTATAGATATTCTAAATTAATTTGTTATGCTGTTTTGATTTTTTGTTCGGTGATAGTGGTGGTGCTTATTATCTGCTTGAATGTCCACTTTCTTTGGCTTTTTCTTCCCTTTCTTGGAAGGAATTTATTGACTTACTGGCTCAGCAGATAGTTTTTCTAGTTATATTTTGTGAATCTAAAAGGTCTTTAGGATGAGATTTTTTAATTGTAGTTTTAATTTCAGTAGCTACATTTGGCTAGTGGCTGTTATATTATGTAGTTCTATACTAAATAAAATGAAATGAGAAAAAACTTCCAAGAAGTTTAAAGAGTTTGGTTAAATATTAATATACAGAGAGAAAGCCTTCTGTGTTTAATTTCTATACATTGTAATGATATATTTTGTTTAATAAGGAATTTGACAGATTCTGGCTTTATTCCCTTGCATCAGTTAGCTTCTAATATTTTATATCTGAAATATATATATATGTCTGTATATGTCTATATAGCTTAAATGGGTGTGTGTATATATAGCTCTATCCCAATCAATAGAGAAATTTCTTTTCATAGTTTCTAGGGAATTATACTTTTCTAAGGAATTACAGTTTAAGATTGAAGGGAATTGTAATTCAAGATTGAAGGCTAAAGAAGTTGTGAACTTGCATATATGAAATTAGTATGAAACTCATTCTAGAATTGGGGCTTGATGTCTCATTTGGCAAACTGGAAATATTTACAGAACTGCTAGATGTATTGAAACTGCAATTTGGGGGCGCCTGGGTGGCTCAGTTGCTTAAGCAACTGCCTTTGGCTCAGGTCATGATCCTGGAGTCCCTGGATCAAACCCCGCATCGGGCTCCCTGCTCGGCGGGAAGCCTACTTCTCCCTCTCACTCCCCCTGCTTGTGTTCCCTCTCTAGCTGTGTTTCTCTCTGTCAAATAAATAAATAAAATCTTAAAAAAAAAAAGCCCTGCAGTTTTATCCTTCCATATTGCTTGGACTATTTACTTAGCCATACAAAAGAATGAGATCTTGCTATTTGTGACAACACAGATGGATCTAGAGGGTATTATGCTAAGGGAAATGAGTCAGAGAAAGACAAATACCATATGATTTCACTTATATGTGGAATCTAAAAAACAGATGAATAAATAGCAGAAACAGACCTGTAAATACAGAGAACAAACATGGTTGCTGGAAGGGGAGGAGGGGGAATGGAGGGATAGGTAAAATGGGTGAAGGGGGAGTGAGTGAGCAATACAATCTTCAAGTTATGGATTGAGTAAGTCACATGAATAAAAAGTACTGCATAGGGAATATAGTCAATACTATTATAATGGTGTTGCATGGGACAGAAGGTAGCTACACTTGTGAACATACCATAATGTATATAAACTTACTGAATTACTGTTTTGTACACCTGAAACTAACATTGTGTGTCTACTATACTTCAATCAAAAAAAAAAAAAAGTCCAAAACAGAAACCCAAAAAACTGACTTTTCATATTGATCTTCAGTAAGGAAGTAATACTGGCAATAAGCACTAACAGAAGCTCAGTGATTTACATTTGTGTTATGTTATAAGCAATTCCCCCTGTCAGAGGAAAAAGAAAAAAGGAAAAGGAAGACAGTAAAACCTTACAGAATTTTTGAGCTGAAGGCACTTCTGAAGCCATATATTAAATCTTATTATTTAATAGATGAGGAAACTTACCTATAAATCATCTACACATACATAATATGTACATATACATTGTGTATTTATAAATGTGCATATATCTAATGCTAGTATATATACTGAATTGCCAGTATTTGTGTGTATGTGTATTATGCCAGTATATATATTGAATATAGTTGATTTGCCAGTTAATGACAAAGATGAGACGGGAATCTGTGTCTTCTAACTCTCAGTCCTTGCTTTTTTCTGTATGCTGCACTTTGTACTGAAAACAAATTATGTTCTTAAAATACAGCTGTGTACATAAACATCCATGGCGTATAAGGTAAACCTTATATTTTTCATTAGCTGAACTATAAAAGGCTTTCATTTGTTTTAAATTGAAGTGTTGAGTTGTTAAATGATAATAGACGATTAAGATTGTGTCAGGATTGACATTTTAAAAGAACATATTTTAGAAGTCATATATTTAGCCACTTTGGTATTTCTTGCAAAAATTTCTTAACGAAAATATTCAGAGTTCATGTTACATGAAGTTTTTGGAAAAGTGAATGTATTTTAAATATTGTAATTAATTATAGCTCTGTTGGTTTTGTTTGTTTTTTTAGGTTCTTGTAGGAAACCATATGTTGCACTTATTCATGGAATTACAATGGGTGGGGTAAGTTGACTATCTTACTCTCATCATTGATATGTGAATTTACTAAAAATAATCATTATTGGTCAGAAGTGAGGCAATGAATATAATATAGTAGAACTCATTGAAACAAAATCCTGTTTGGATTTTGGAACCTTGCAGGTTTAGGATATAATATTTGCTTATAACACTTTTAGATGATCTCCACCCAAAAGAATATGTTCTTAATTAAGTTATATACTAGCTTCTTGAATTAGCAGGCTTTTTAAACCAACAGAACAGATTGAATTTTCTGTTATTGTTGATACAAAGAGCCCTTTTTCTACTTATAAATAGACTGATGGCTTCCAACAGCTTCAGAAAAGAAACTGGAATGTTAAGGGATTTTTAGTCTGCATCTTGGGGATGTGTTTGCCTAAATTGTATCTATTGCACAGAATCTTTCCTTGGTGAAGGTATCTGCATACTTTATGAAGTTCTCTGAAAAACTGCATTTCTTATCAGTTCACAAAGTATTTCTTTTGTGTCTGTGTGATAACAAAGAAGTCTTAAATGTTTCTGGCCTTGAATAACTTGATGTAGAGTTGGAAAAACATGAAGTAATGACCAAAAAGGGGAAAATTGTATGACACTAGCTATGTAAAAGACAAGCCTTTAAAGAAGTGAGAAGTCAGAATGGGACTTCGTGGCAGGAAGGTAGGATTTAGGTAGATAGTAGAAAGCCAAAAGGAAGAATTGCAGATTCCTCATTTAGTGTTTCAGAGATTTAGTCATTGGGAATTCAAAAAGTTCCCCTCTTTTTCTGATAGAACCAAAACTAGATAAAGCCCCTTGGGCACTGGGAGTTGTTTAGATCTTGCATGGCATTATGGGAAAGGATTCCACTAGTAGATGGGGCTAGAAAGCAGGATCAAGGGACAGTGTGTACCTCTTCGCTTGTTAACAATTACTGAACATGAGGTGATCATGTTTTCTTTGTCAAGGAAGTGTTCCCATGAGGAAAACACTGAAAAAAAATCCCTTAAAAATTTTGCAGATTGAGAGGAAGGAAAATAATTGAAATGTTGAAGGAAGAGCTGCCCTGTGAATGTGAAAGGAACCAGAAAAAATGAAAATAAAGACAATATTGGGCATACTAAATAACACGTAAAAAGATGTAGCTTTCATGAAATAGGGAAGACAGCCTATCAGGAGACAATAAGCTCAGATGAAAGGGCAAAAGACATCATAAGGAAGGGTAAGCGGAATAGCAAAACTGACATTCCCCTTAGACCAATAGATTAGAAGGAGTTGAATTTAATATTACATATAATAAAGCTGTGTCTGTGTTGGACAAACTTGAAAAGCACTACCGTAAAAGGACAAGGATGAAAACAGTAAGAAGAAACATTTTGAAGTAATGAATGCAAAAGAAGGATATTGGGAACCCAAGAAAGGAATGATATTTCATGGAAAGTAAATCAAGCAGTTGGAATAAAAATAATGGCCTGATATAAAGATGACTTTCTTTAATTTAAAAACAAAAAACTCTCAAACCTGAGGTAATATAATTAAGGGAAACACAGTCTTTCAGATAAAATCATTGAAAAGATTCAATGGGAAACAAAACAAAACAAAAACCAGGGCGCCTGGGTGGCTCTGTGGGTTAAAGCCTCTGCCTTCAGCTCAGGTCATGATCTCAGGGTCCTGGGATTCAGGCCCACGTTAGGCTCTGCTCAGCAGGGAGCCTGTTTCCTCCACTCTCTCTGCCTATGTATGATCTCTTTCTCTCTGTCAAATAAATAAATAAAATCTTAAAAAAAAAAATCCACATTTAGATACAAGCTTAGGTAAGTTTTTCTAAATTACAAGCTTTAAGGGAAAACACCTATAAGTGTCAAGCCAGGGAGTAGGGATGAAGGAGTAGTTAGTGAATACAAGTTATATACCAAGGAATGTAAATCAGTCTGGTTTCAGAATTTGTTGCACTAAGTGGCAGAAGTCAATGGATTGAGACAGTTGTGAAATAAAGTCGTTACGACTCAAGAGTTTCCTACCCAACCAGGTTGTCATTTAGTATATTGTAAAAGAAAAATATCCTCAGAAAGGAATGGGCTTAGAAAATATGTTGCTGATATACCATTGTTAAGAAAATATTTCAGTAAATACTTGGTCTAGTTGACCAAGAGATCACTCAAGTTTAAAAACACAAGACTAATTTTGATATGAAAGGATTGTTGAACTGCCCTTTGTACTACCCGTGAGCAGAAATTCTATTTTTCATAGGAGCCTGAGAAGAATTATTGCTCTACCATACTACATCTAGGGAACTGGCTGTGCTTTTTGGCCTCCGTGACATGTATCAGTTGGTACAGTGTTTGTGTACATTCCTATTTATGTTAGAGTCAAGAATACTCCCATTTATTCTAAAGAGACTATAGTAAAAAAAGATCAAGATAACATCTTGAATAGGGGGAGTAAGGGTGATGCTGCTTCTTTGTACTGGTCTGTTTTCCGTATTTACTTTAATGAGTATGAATGACCTTCAGAATAAAAATGAAAATATACTCATGTCAGCCTTCATGAGAATACCACCAGAGAATTAAGTCTTAGTGCCCTGGGTGCCTGGGTGGCTCAGTGGGTAAAAGCCTCTGCCTTCGGCTCAGGGCAAGATCTCAGGGTCCTGGGATCAAGACCTGCCTTGGGCTCTCTGCTCTGGGGGGAAGCCTACTTCCTCCTCTCTCTCTTCCTGCTTGTGATCTCTCTCTCTGTCAAATAAATAAATAAAATCTTAAAAAAAAAAAAAAAGTCTTAGTGCCCCAAGGCAATGGTATTTTTGCACTAGCAGTATCAGCAGCATTTAACAGTTTGCTAGGAATACACATTCTGGGGCCCTACCCCAGAGTCAGACTCTAAGGCTGGGGCCCAGCAGTCTGTTTTAACAAGCTCTCCAAGTGATTCTGGGTCATGTTAAGTGTGAAAACCATACCACAAGGCAACCATTGTATGTAATGAATTAACTCCTCTCATATCTGTCCTGTGTTTTTAGAATGGTACCAGTTATGTACTATCCTTGGGAAAACTGACAGAATAGTCAAGTCATGAGAAATACTTCAGTGAGCGAGGTTCTTCTGTATTACATATTATCAGCCCCCTCCCCCTCCAAAAAAATCCAGCAACTCCTAAGTGTCTTTTCTCCCATTAGGTCTGCCTACCTACATGCCTCACAAATACTCTATATGTAATTCATTCTTCAAGAGAGGTTCTAATCTATTTTTTGACAGTCTTAAATACTACTATGATTAGATGTGATTTCTTCCTCCATTGACTTCTGCATTTAATCTGTATGGCAAATTTGGCATTTGTACTTTTTTATAATGAAATATGCCCAGATATATTAGATGGTTTATAAGGGCAAAGGCTTCCATGTGCTTTTTTTTTTTTTTAAAGAAAAACCTCTCAACAACCAGGAATGCACAGTATGTATTGATTTATTAACAATTGTGCTCTAAATAATGGACATCGTATGTAGCCTTTGAAAATGTAAAATTTACAGACTTGAAGTGAACCAGTTTTTTTTTTTTGTAATGGTATTTTGAATGTATTGCAGTTTTGAAGGCTAACTTTTCATGTCTCATTTTAAAGCTATCTTAATCTAAGACTCTTAGTGAACTTTTCCTTTTGAAAATAGAATCTTTTAGATATTGGCTGTCAACCTTGGCTGCATTTTAGAATCCCTTGGGAGACTTAAAGGTTCTAATGCCGAGGCTTTACTCACCTCACAGAATTATTAAATCAGGTACTGGAATGGGACCCAGATACTTTTAAAGCTCTTTGGTGATCCCAGTGTGTAGCCGAGGGTATGAACTGCTATCTGCTAGTGATTCTTCTTTTTTTTAAATAATAATTTATTTTATTTTCTCAGTTTTCCAAGATTCATTTTTTATACCCTACACCCAGTGCTCGATACGTACCCTCAATACCCACCACTAGGCTCACCCATCCCTCCACCCCCTCCCTTCCAAAACCCTCAGTTTGTTTCTCAGAGTCCAAAGTCTCTCATGCTTCATCTCCCTCTCAGATTTAGCCCAGTTCACATTTCCTTTCCATCTACTGTCCTCCATGTTACTCCTTATGCTCCACAAGTAAGTGAAGCCATATGATAATTTGATTTTCTCTGCTTGGCTTATTTCACTCAGCATAATCTCCTCCAATCCCATCCATGTTGCTACAAAAGTTGGTCCTTTCTCATGGAGGCGTAATATTCCATTGTATATATGGACCATATCTTCTTCTTTTTTTTTAAGATTTTATTTATTGGACAGAGAGAAACACAGCTAGAGAGGGAACCCAAGCAGGGAGAGGCAGGCTTCCTGCCGAGCAGGGAGCCCAGTGCAGGGCTCGAACCTGGACCTCTGGGATCATGACCTGAGCCGAAGGCAGCCACTTAACGACTGAGCCACCCAGGTGCCCTGGATCATATCTTCTTTATCCATTCGTCTGTTGAAGGGCACCTTGGCTCTTTCCACAGTTTGGCAGTTGTGGCCATTGCTGCTATGAACATTGGGGTATAAATGGCCCTTAACTGGTGTGTGGTTCAGTGTTACCTGTGGACCTTCAAAATCCCCTGGGACATTGTTTTTTCAATGGTTAGCTTGTATCAGAATCATTCTGAGGGCTTGTGGAAATGCAGACTCCTCTCACCCTCATTCCATTTTAGTCCGTTTGACATGTGGTCCAAGAATTTGCATTTCTAAAAAGTTCCCAGATGATGATACTGGTGATACTGGGGGCGACTCACTCTAGGAACCACCGCCACACATGTTGATGTGTGTTATCCAAAAATTCTTTATTTTCAGAATTGTTAGTAGAATTTTAGTATTAACATAAAATTGTTTAATATAAATGTATCTTAAATCCTAATACAGAAGTATAGAATAAGAGCAGATGTGGCTTAAGGTGTACAAATAATAATTGTTTTTATCTTGATACTGATCAATAAATTGTTTCTTATAATGTAAGAAGGAATTTTGTTAAGAAAACTTCAACAGTCCAAAAGAGGGCACCATAGAGCTTGTTTTGGGGTTTTTTTGTTTTTGTTTTTTTTTCTTTTTACTACAGAAAAACTTTTTTTCCATCAAGGACAATAACAGTTTTACCATCGTTTATTGTCTATCATGAAGAGTAAATAGCACAGCACTTAGTAGAAGGGATGGCTAGGTTCCATTGTGTTGCAGATTTCAGATTCCAACATTTACTCAGTATTTTGGTCTTTGGTAAAATAAAAAAAAAATGAATGTTTCTGAGCGCGTCTTGGTTCATCAGAATTATTTAAAGTTATATCATTCTGGTGTTTCTGCAAGAGATAATCAATTTTTTTGTGAATAAAAATGTGAAAGAATAGTGTGTTCTGTTTCGCAGAAAGATTTTTAATTTCTTTCCCCTTTATTTTTAAATATCTGAATTCATATTTTGTCAAGTTAATATATAAAGACAAATTATTAAAAATCAGTATTAAATTTAAGTAGGCATAGAACAGAACATCTTTAAATTTTTACACTGTGTGCATAGTATCACCCATATTTCTCTCTCAACTGAATTGGAGTTAAAGAACTTTCAAATTTTTTTCTTCCTTCCTTCCTTCTTTTCTCCATTTCCTTTTTTTCTCTTCTGTTACCATAGTGCATTTTACAATAGAAATAAGTTATCTCTCCCAAGCCAATTCAAAATATGGGTGCAATATGGTATTGTTGTGTCTCTCAAAGTGGTAAGATGTTGCTAGCAAAACTTTGTGATCAAATAATGGAAAATTTAAAGTTCTTTTTTCGTGGTAGAGATTTTATTTATTTATTTGACAGAGAGAGACACAGTGAGAGAGGGAACACAAGCTGGGGGAGTGGGAGAAGGAGAAGCAGGCTTCCTGTTGAGCAGAGAGCCTGATGTGGGGCTCAGTGTGGGACTTGATCCCAGGACCCCCTGGAAAATTTAAAGTTTTAAGGCATACTTTAGAAAAAGGTGTGTTCTAATGAATAGAGAAGTGGGCATTGGAATGGGGATAGTGAGTATAGACAATACCCACGTGACTTTGTGGGACAAAGTTGACAAGTGCTCAATTACTGAATCATATTAACTTTAACCACTCATAAATGTCATTGAGACATGTCCCTTTTTAATGAGAAGAATTAATAGTCCTCATAGATTGAATTATTTTACTGTACTGCAAAGGTCTGTGAGATAATAGTTGCATCTTCAGTTTTTTTTTTTTTTTTTTAAGATTTTATTTATTTGACAGAGAGAAACACAGCCAAAGAGGGAACACAAGGAGGGGGAGTGAGAGAGGGAGCAGGGAGCCTGATGTGGGGCTCGATTCCGGGTCTCTGGGATCATGACCTGAGTCGAAGGCAGTCACTTAACCAACTGAGCCACCCAGGCGCGCCCTGCATCTTCAGTTTTAAAAAGTATTCTATTTTAGTGATAATTGAATAGATGACATTTTAAGAAATTATTTTTTATTATAAAATGCTGGGTTTTTTGTAATACTCTTTATTTACTTAAGAACCTGAGCCCTTATGAAAAAAGAGATGCAATGATTTTATTAGCTAAAGAAGATTTTTAAAGAAACTTTTGAGTTCTGCTTACTTTGGTATATTTCTCCCCCCACCCCCAACATCATTTAAATCTCTTGGTTTTAAAAAAAATTAATTATAGCGCTCTTTTTTTTTTTAAGATTATTTGACAGAGAGAGAGAGAGAGAGAGATCACAAGTAGGCAGAAAGAGAGGAGGAAGCAGCTCCCCACTGAGCAGAGAGCCTAATGTGGGACTCGATCCCAGGAACCTGAGATCATGACCTGAGCCGAAGGCAGAGGCTTTAACCCACTGAGCCACCCGGGCGCTCCTATAATACTCTTTAATGTGCTTACGTTTTATAATGAAAACATGGAGACATGTATTGGCCATGCCTTTTTTTTTTTTTTTCCCCAAAGAGAGAGCATGCACAGGGAGAGGAGGAGCAGAGGAAGAGAAAGAACCTTAAGCAGGCTCCATGCCCAGCTCAGAGCCTGACACAGGGTTTAGTCTTGTGACCCTGAGTACATGACCTGAACCAAAATCAAGAGTCACATGCTTAACCAACTGAGCCATCCAGGCGCCCTTGGGTCATGCCATTTTTATTTATTTAATTTAATTTAATTAATTTTTTTAGGATTTTATTTATTTGAGAGTGAGAGCTAGAGAGAGAGGAGTGCACACACAGAGGGAGAGAAGCAGACTCCCTGCTCTCCCTGCTGATCAGGAGCCCGATGTGAGGCTTGATCTCAGAGGCAACGCTTAACTAATGAGCCACCCAGGTGCCCCAGGGCCATGCTGTTTTTAAATTGAAAATCCAAGAAGCTTTCAAAAGATCAAATATTAAGTCATTAACAAAGGCTTGTAAAAGGCTTATGTATATGCTAAGCTACTCTCTAAAATAATGATTTTTAGAATGACCAATCTTCTAGTGAGTCAGAATATTTTTATGGTAGACATAAGAATCATAATTATTGTTATGATTAGGCATAATATTCTTTCAGGTTTTTATTGAGTTATAATGTGATGCTTTGATACATGAATACATTGTGAAAGAATTCCCACCTCTGACCTTATTCATATTATAACTGGAAGTTTGTACCCTTTTACCAGTCTCTTCCTATTTTCCCCATCCCACCAGTCCCTGGCAACCACTATTCTTCTCTCTGTTTCTGAGTTGGACTTTTTTTTTTTTTTTAAATGTTCCCAATATAAGTGATACTGTGCAGTATTTGTCTTTTTCTCTTTGACTCATTTTACTGAGCATAATACCCTCCGGACTTTATCTGTGTTGTCAAAAATGGCAGGATTTCTTTCTTTTTTAAGGCTTAATAAAATTCTAATACACACATATCCACTCCCCACACACATATATACACATACACAGTTTCTTTATCTGTGCATCTGTGCGTAGACACTTAGTTGTTTTCATAGCGTGGTTATTGTGAATAATGCTGCAGCAAGCATGGGAATATAGATAACTCTTGGAGATAAAGATTTTGATTCCTTTGGATGTATGTCCAGAAGTGGAATTGCTGGATTGTATGGTAGTTCTATTTTAATTTCTCAATGAATCCCTCCGTACTGTTTTCCATAGTGATTGTACCAGTTTGCATTCCCACAAATAGTGTACTAGGGTTCCCTTTTCTTCACACCTTGCTAGTATTTATTATCCCTTCTCTTTTATTTTTATTTTTAAATTTGTTTATTTTTTTGAGAGAAAGAGAGCACACGCCCAGGAGTGGGGGGGAGGGAGGGAAGCTCACCCCTGAGCAGGAGCCTGATGCAGGACTTGATCCCAGGACCCTGGAATCATGACCTGAGCCAAAGACGGATGCTTAACCAACTGAGCCACTCAAGTGCCCCCTTGTCTTTTTGATAATAGACTAATTCTAGCAGATGTGAGATGATAGCTCAGTGTGGTATTGATTTGCATTCCCTGATATTACTGATGTTGAACACCTTTTTGTGTACCTTTGGCCATTTTGTATGTCTTCTTCAGGGAAATGTCTGTTTGGTTTATTTTTTAATCACACTGTTGGGTTTTTGCTATTGAGTCGGAGTTCTTTGTGTATTTTGGGTATGAAGGCCTTATTGGGTATATGGTTTGCAAATATTTTCTCCTAGTCCGTAGGTTGTCTTTTCATTTTGTTGGTTGTTTCCTTTGCCGAGCAGAAACTTTTAGTTTGAGTAATGCACTTGTTTGTTTTGCTTTTGTTGCCTTCACTTTTGGTGTCACATCTAAAAAGTCTTTGCCGAGACCAGTATCAAGGAGTTTACCCATCTTCTAGGCATCTTATGGTTTCAGGTCTTATATTCTTTGAGTGATTCATGTATGCTGTAAGATAGGGATCTGGTTTCATTTTTTCTATGTGGCTATCCAGTTTTCCCGGCACAGTGTATTGAAGTAACTGTCCTTTCTCTATTGTATATTCTTCGTTCCTGTGTTGAAAATTAGTGGACCATGGGGCGCCTGGGTGGCTCAATTGGTTAAGCGACTGCCTTCGGCTCAGGTCATGATCCCGGAGACCCGGGATCGAGTCCCACATCAGGCTCCTTGTTCGGCGGGAAGCCTGCTTCTCCCTCTCTCACTCCTCCTGCTTGTGTTCCCTCTCTGGCTGTGTTTCTCTCTGTCAAATAAATAAATAAAATCTTAAAAAAAAAAAAAAAAAGAAAATTAGTGGACCATATATATGTGGGTTCTCCATTTTCCATTTAATGTATATGGCTTTTTTTTTTTTTAAATGCCAGTACTGTTTTATTTTGATCACTGCAACTTTGTGATATAGTTTGAAATCAGGAAGAGTGATGTCTCTATCCTTGTCTTCTTTCTCAAGTTTGTTTTGGCTGTTTAGGGTCTTTTGTGGTTCTGTACAACCTTTGTTGTATTTCTGTGAAAAATGCCATTGGAATTTTATTAGGGATTGCTTTGTATCTGTTGGTTTCTTTGGATAGTATGGGCATTTTTTTTTTCAAAATGAATAAAAGTTGATTTTATACATTGGATATATGTAATAAATGCAAAAAATATATACCAAAGAACAGACCACAAACTAGGGATAGTATGGACATTTTAATAGTATTCTTCCAATCCATGAGCATAGAATATTCCATTTATTTGTGTCTTCTTCAATTCCTTTCACCCATGTCTTACAGTTTTCAGAATATCTTTCAGTTCCTCAGATTTGTTTTTGGTATTTTCTTCTTTTTGATGTAATTGTTAATGGGATTATTGTTTTCTCTCTCTGAAAGTGTGCTGTTATCCTGTAGAAGAAATACAACTGATTTTTATGTATCAATTTTGTATCTTGAAACTTAATGAAATTATTTTATTCTAACAGTTTTTTTGAGGGGGGAGTAAAGTTGTCTAAAGGTAGTATCATGTCATCCTTAAACACAATTTTATTTCTTCCTTTCCAATTTGGATGCCTTTTATTTATTTTTCATGCCTGATTGCTTGTGTTAGGACTTCTAATACTATGTTAAGTAAAAAGTGGCAAGGGTGGATATCCTTGTCTTGTTTCTGATTAGAGGAAAAATTTTCAACTTTTCACTGTGGAGTATGTTAGCTTCGAGTTTGTCATGTATGGACTTTATTATGTTGAGGTACATTCCATCTATACCTAAATTGTTGAGGGTTTTTATCATGACACAATGTTGAATTTTGTGAAATGTGACGTTTCTGTATTTATTGAAGTGATCATATGATTTTTATCCATGGAGATGATCATATGATTTTTATCCTTCATTTTGTTAATGTGGTATATCATATTGATTGATTTGCATGTTTTGAACTTTCATTGCATCTCAGGAATAAACCCCACTGGATCATGGTGTATGATTCTTTAATGTTGATATCAGTTTGCTAATACTTTGTTGAGGATTTTTGCACTGTTCATCGTATCGGCCTGTAATTTTTGTTTCTTGTAGCATTCTTATCTAATGATAGTTACTCATATTGCTAAGTCAGTTTGTGTACGTCAAGGTGACCTGATTTCAGATACATCAATATAAGTCATATACAAATTGGGCTCTGTGAGTCTTTTTTTTTTTTTTTAATTCAGCTAACATGTAGTATATCATTAGTTTCAGGGTTAGAATTAGTGATCCATCAGTTGCATTTAACATCCAGTGCTCATTACATCAAGTGCCCTCAATGCCTATCATCAGTTACCCATCTCACTACCCATGTGCTCTCCAGCAACCCTCACTTCTTTCCTGTAGTTAAGGGTCTCTTATGTTTTGCCTCCCTCTTGTTTTTATCTTATTTTTCTTTCATTTTCACTATGTTCATCTGTTTTGTTTCTTAAATTCCATGTATGAGTGAAATCATATGGTATTTGTCTTTCTCTGATTTATTTTACTTTGCATAAGACCCTCTAGTTTCATCCACATCATTGCAAATGGCAATGTTTCATTCTTTCTGATGGCTGAGTAATATTCCAGTGTGTGTGTGTGTGTGTGTGTGTGTGTGTGTGTGTGTGTACACCCCATATCATTTTTATCCATTCATCTGTCGATGGATATATGGGCTTTTTCCATACTTTGGCTATTGTGGACATTGTTTCTATAAATATTGGGGTGCAAATGCCCCTTAGAATCACTACTTTTGAATCCTTTGGATAAATACCTCGTGGGCTTTGTGATTCTTATTTGTCCTTTGTGGGTTTAGGGTAGAAGCTACCAGTTGCAAGTGTGATGAAAGTAGACTCTTTGCAGATGAGATGATACTCTATGTGGAAATATCCAAAAGACTCTACCCCCAAACTACTAGAACTCATACAACAATTCAGTAATGTGGCAGGATACAAAATCAATGCACAGAAAGCAGTTGCGTTCTTATACACTAACAATGAAAATATAGAAAGGGAAATCAGAGAATTGCTTTCATTTACTATAGCACCAAAAACTGTAAGATGCCTTGTAATAAACCTAACCAAAGAAGTAAAGGATCTGTACTTGCAGAACTACAGAACACTCGTGAAAGAAATCGAAGAAGACACAAAAAGATGGAAGAACATTCCATTGTCATGGATCAGAAGAATAAACATTGTTAAAATGTCTGTACTACCCAGAGCAATCTATACTTTCTATGCCATCCTGATCAAAGTTCCACCAACATTTTTCAAAGTGCTGGAACAAACAATCCTAAAATTTATATGGAACCAGAAAAGACCCCGAATTGCCAAGGAAATGTTGAAAAAGAAAAACAAAGCTGGGGGCTTCATGTTCCCTGATTTCAAGCCTTATTTCAAAGCTGTGATCACCAAGACAGCATGGTACTGGCACAAAAACAGACACATAGACCAATGGAACAGAATAGAGAGTCCACATATGGACCCACAAATCTATGGCCAAATCATCATCGATAAAGCAGGAAAAATATCCAGTGGACAAAAGACTGTCTCTTCAATAAATGGTGCTGGGAAAATTGGACAGCTACATATAGAAGAACGAAACTAGACCATTCTCTTACACCACACACAAAGATAAACTCGAAATGGATGAAAGACCTCAACGTGAGGCAGGAATCCATCAAAATCCTGGAGGAGAACATAGGCAGTAACCTCTTTGACATCGGCCACAGCAGCTTCTTTCAAGACACGTCTCCAAAGGCAAAGGAAACAATAGCAAAAATGAACTTTTGGGAATTCATCAAAATAAAAAGCTTCTGCACAGCAAAGGAAATAGCAAAACAAAGAGGAAACCCACTGAATGGAAGAGGATATTCGCAAATGACACTACTGATGAAGGGCTGATATCCAAGATCTATAAAGAACTCAAAAACCAAACTCAACAACCAAAAAAGAGATGATCACGTCAAAAAATGGGCAGGAGACATGAAGAGGCACTTCTCCATAGAAGACATACAAATGGCTTGCAGACACATAAAAAAATGTTCATGATCACTAGCTATCAGGGAAATTCAAATCAAAACCACTCTGAGATTCCACCTAACACCAGTCAGAATGGCCAAAATTAACAAGACAGGAAACAACAAGTGTTGAAGAGGCTATGGAGAAAGGGGAATCCTCTTACACACACTGTTGGTGGGAATGTAAGTTGGTGCAGCCGCTTTGGAAAACAGTGTGGATATTCCTTAAAAAACTAAAAATAGAGCTACTGTATGACCCTGCAATTGCACTACTGGGTATTTACCCCAAAGATACAGATGTAGTGAAGAGAAGGGCCATATGTACCCCAATGTTCATTGTAGCAATGGTCACAATTGCCAAACTGTGGAAAGAGCCAAGATGCCCTTCAACAGACAAATGGATAAAGAAGATATGGTCCATATATTCCATTCCAATGGAATATTACGCCTCCATCAGAAAGGATGAATACCCAACTTTTGTAGCAACATGGACAGGATTGGAAGAGATTATGCTGAGTGAAGTAAATCAAGCAGAGAAAGTTAAATATCATGTGGTTTCACTAACCTGTGGAGCATAAGAAGTAACATGGAGGAACAGTAGGGCAAGGCAAGGAAATGTGAATTGGGGTAAATCAGGGAGGGAGGCATAAACAATGAATCTTGGAGCACTGAAAAAATATTTTTTAAAAAAGTAGACTTGAAGTTGATATGCAAAGATAAAGGATGACCATCAGAACTAAAAGGTACTGCAGTGCAGTTGCCCTGGGAAGTAAAAATAAAAAGAACTATATTGAGTGGTGAACTCTACAGAAGAAGCAATAGAGTCTTTTGGATATTTCCACATAGAGTATCATGTCATCTCTAAAGAGAGGGAGTTTTACTTCTTTGCCAGTTTGAATACCTTTTATTTCTTTCTGTTGTCTGATTGCTGTTGCTGGGACTTCTAACACTGTATTGAACAGTAGTGGTGAGAGTGGGCATCCTTGTCTTGTTGCTGATCTCAGAGGGAAGGATGTCAGTTTTTCCCCATTGAGAATGATATTCGCTTTGAGTTTTTCGTAGATAGATTTTATAAGGTTGGGAAATATTCCCTCTATCCCTATACTTTGAAGAGTTTTAATCAGGAATGGATGTTGTATTGTGTCACATGCTTTTTCTGCATCAATTGAGAGTACCATGTGGTTCTTCTCTCTTCTCTTATTGATTTGTTGTATCACATTGATTGATTTGTGAGTGTTGAACCACCCTTGCATCCCTGGGATAAATCCCACCTGGTCGAGGTGGATAATCTTTTTAATGTATTGTTAGATCCTATTAGCAAGGATCTTATTAAGAATCTTGGCATCCATACTCATCAAAGATATTGGTCTGAAGTTCTCCTTTTTGATGGGGTCTTTGTCTGGTTTGGGTATTGGAGTAATGCTGGCTTCATAGAGAGAGTCTGGAAGTTTTCCTTCTGTTTCTGTTTTCTGAAACAGCTTCAGGAGAATAGGTGTTATTTTTTTCTTTGAATGTTTGGTAGAATTCCCCAGGGAATCCATCTGGTCCTGGGCTCTTGTTTTCTGGGAGGTTTTTGATCATTGCTTCAGTCTTGTTATTCAATATTGGTGTATTCAGATTGTCAGTTTCTTCCTGTTTCAGTCTTAGAAGTTTATAGGTTTCCAGGAATGCATCCATATCTTCTAGGTTGTTTAACTTACTGGCATATAACTGTTGATAGTAATTTCTGATGATTTTTTCTATTTCTTTGGTGTTAGTCATGATCTCTCCCTTTTCATTCATAATTTTATTAATTTGGGTCTTCTCCCTTTTCATTTGGATTAGTTTGGCCAATGGTTTATCGATCTTAATAATTCTTTCAGAGAACCAGCTTGTTGTTTCATTGATGTGTTCTACTGTATCTCTAGTTTCTAATTCATTGATCTCTGCTCTAATCTTAATTATTTCCTTTCTTGTGTGGGGGGTTGGCTTAATTTGCTGTTGATATTCCAGTTCTTTAAGGTATAAAGAGAGTTCGTGTATTTGGGATTTTTCAATTTTTTTGAGTGAGGCTTGGATGGCTATATATTTCTCCTTTAGGACCGCCTTTGCCATATCCCATAGGTTTTGGATCAATGTATCTTCATTTTCATTAGTGTCCATGAAATGTGTAAGTTCTTCTTTGATTTCGTGGTTGATTCAAACATTCTTAAGCAGGATGGTCTTTAGCTTCCAAGTGTTTGAATTCCTTCCAAACTTTTTCTTGTGGTTGAGTTCCAGTTTCAAGGCATTGTGGTCAGAAATGATGCAGGGAATAATCTCAGTCTTTTGGTATCGGTTAGCCCTGATTTGTGACCTAGTGTGTGGTCTGTTCTGGAGAAAGTTCCCTATGCACTCAAGAAGAATGGGTATTCTGTTGTTTTAGGATGGAATGTCCTGAATATATCTATGAGATCCATCTAGTCCATTCAAAGCTCTTATTTCTTTGTTGATTTTCTGTTTAGATGATCTGTCCAGTGCTGAGAGGGGTGTGTTAAGATCTCCTACAATTAGTGTATTTGGCTTATGTGGTTGGCTGCTCCCATGTTGGGGGCATAAATATTTACAATTATTAGATCTTCTTGGTGGATAGACCCTTTAAGAGTGATGTAGTGTCCTTCTGTATTTCTGACTATAGTCTTTAGGCTAAAAACTAACTTATCTAATATGAGGATCGCTACCCCACCTTTCTTTTGAGGCCCGTTTGCATGAAAGATGGTTCTCCATCCCCTCACTTTCAGTCATGATGTATCTTTAGATTGAAAATGTGTCTCTTGTAGACAGCATATGGATGGATCCTGTTGTTTTATCCAGTCTGCAACTCTTTGCAGTTTTATGGGAGCATTTAGGCTGTTCACATTGAGAGTGATTATTGAAAGATATGTTTTTATTGACATCTTGTTGCCTGTGAAGTCCTTGTTTCTATTGATTGCCTCTGTAAATTTCTGTTCTGTGTCACTCTTTGGTTCTTTCTTCTTTTATAGAACCCTCCTTAATATTTCTTGTAGTGCTGGCTAGGTGGTCACATAATCTTTTAGATCTTGCCAGTCCTAGAAGCTCTTTATCCATTTTGAAGTCAGCCTTGCTGGGTAGCAAGGTCCTTGGCCGCACATTTTTTTTTGTTCATTTTCATTTAATTTATTATATACATCTTGCCAGCCCTTTCTGGCTTGCCAGGTTTCTGTGGACAAGTCTGACATTATTCTGATGGTTCTCCCTCTGTATGTAAGGGATCACTTCCCTCTAGCTGCCCTTAAGAAATACTCTTTTATTTTATGATTCATGAATTTCACAATTATGTGCCTGGAGGTTTTTCTGGCCTCATTGATCTTGGGGGTGTACTCTCCGCCTCTAGGACTTGAGCACTTGTTTCATTCCCCAGATTAGGGAAATTTTCATCCATGATTTGTTCAACTATATCTTCTAGGCTTCTCTCTCTCAACTCCCTCAGGGATTCCAATAATTCTGATATTGGAGCGTTTCATGGCATCATTTATTTCCCTAATTCTATTTTCATGGGATTTTAGCTGTTTGTTTGAAGATTCTCTTGCTCCTCCTTCTTAATCCATCTATCTTCTAAATCACTAATACGATCTTCAGCTTTACCTACCTATTTGTTAGTTTATTTAAATTAGAGTGCATCTCATTAATAGCCTTTTTAACCTCTGCCAGTTTGGCTTTCACTTCTGTCCTTAGAGCTTCTATCTTGCCACTAATGTTCTTTTCCAACTTAGCCATTGCTTGGATGATTGCACCCTGAATTCCATTTCTGTCATATTGTTTATGTTCATTTCCAGTAATTCTGTGACAGGGGTTGCAGTCTTTGGGTTTCTCTTCTGTTGGTTGTTTTCCTTCGAGTCATTTTGCTGAGGGGTAGTTAGGGGATGTATAGCTGAATATATCAACCACTGTCCGGGTGAGTTGCTCGTTGGAAGGTTTTGGAGCAATGAGAAGTCACCACCAAAAGGGAAGAAGAAAGAAAAAAGAGAAAAAGAGAAAAGAAGCAAGAAAAATCCCGGGCAGAATGGGCCCCAGTGGTAGGATTTATATGGTACAAAACTACAACAGAGTAAAGAAAAAGACTATCAAAAGTAAAAGAAAGTTGAACAGATCAAAAAGCTAAACCCAACCCAAATGACCCCGAAGACCAGTATTAATATATTACAAAGGCAAAAACAATTACACAGAAACATTGACAGAAGAATAGGATGGGAATAGTATTTCAGATTCTCCTGGGTGTGTCTTGTTATTATTGTTAGAGGAGTCCACTAAGGATATAGGGAGATTAAAACTGGTTTGTATATAGGGGTAGTATTGAATAGGAGTGAAGGATTACCTTGAAGCTTATAACTATATGTATATTTAAAAGAAAAAAGAATAAAGGAAAGAAGAGAGAAAAAAGGAAAAAACAAAGAAAGCAACAACAGCAGCAGAAACAAAACACAGGTATGTGTTTGAAAAAGTTCAAGGTAAAAAGTTATTATGAAGTGTTGCATTAAGTATCACATTGTAATAATAAGCAGGTTAAAAAATAAAAGAAAAACCGTGAGAATGAATTTTAAAATATTAAGTTAAAACTTTAAAAATAAAAATAGAAAAAAGTTAAAAAGAAAATAAAGTGAAAAGCTGTATCTATAAGCATACAGCTTTTGGGGTAGTACCAGGAGCTTAATGTATTGCGCCCCCCCCCCCATGTTGATGTTTTACAGTTTTGGTGTTATCCTCTTGTTCTTCTGGCTTGCCTTCTGGGGGAGGGGCCTGCCGCGCAGTTTTTCAGTCCGTTGTACCTGGGCTGAGTCTCTCCACCCCCTTCCTAGAGGCTGGCCTCCATGGCAGCCAGGTTTTCAGGCTTTTGTCCTCTGGAGGATTTGTCCTTTTGTGGCTTTTTGCAGCTTTTTAGAAAGTCAGGCCAGAGCAAGATGTCTGCGCCCAGACCTCCATCTCAGAGAAAGGCCTCAGTTAGCAGCACACAGACTGATGTAGGGCACACAGACTCTCTTTGTATTTTCCCCATTTGTCTGGCCATTTCTCACAACCGGGCGCACCCGCAGCCCCTAGTCAAAATGGCACCTGAAGACCCCGCTTGTCATTTCGCTCTCACAGCAGGGAAAGTGCAACTGATTTCGGATGGTGAGACCTTGTCTCTGCCCAGAGAGTCTCTAGTGCACTCCCATGCAGGAAGGATGAGGTCCCGGGGCCCTGCAGATCGCGTGGAAGTCTGCGGAGTCGCCTCCCTTACGGATTGCACGTGCCTGGCCCAAGCTGCGGG
>PITA01007007.1:0-64267 GCA_004023965.1 Spilogale gracilis | reverse complement strand
GTATTGGGGTATTACTTTCCAATGGGTCACTTCTCTTGGCTCCCTCCCCCTCCTGCTTCTCCTCTGAAATCAGTCTGAGCACTCCCACTCTGCTTTACCTCTCTGCTGATCTCTGCTGATGCTCTTCTGTCCCCGTAGAGATCCAGAAGTGTGTAATCTTATATCTCAGGCTGATTTCATGGGTGTTCAGATTGTCCTGGTAGATAGTTCAGCTCACTTCAGGAGACCTTTAGAAACAGGGTCTCCTACTTCTCCGCCATCTTGCTTCTCCCTCCGGCAGTTTTTTCCCTAGACAAGTGGAGATAGGATTAGTGGCAGTAAATACATAATCAACTAGGCAGAAAAGAGGTTTTTTGTTTTTTTTTTTTAAGGATTTGATTTATTTATTTGACAGAGAGAAACACAGCCAAAGAGGGAACACAAGGAGGGGGAGTGAGAGAGGGAGAAGCAGGCCTCACGCCGAGCAGGGAGCCTGACGTGGGGCTCGATCCTGGATCTCTGGGATCATGACCTGAGCCGAAGGCAGTTGCTTAACCAACTGAGCCACCCAGGTGCCACCCAGAAAAGAGTTTTAGCTCTGTTGATGTGCAGGGACTAAGAATTCTCTTTTCTGTATTTTAAGAAAATTAAACAAATGCCTGTTCTTTTTTTTTTTTTTTTTTTTTTTAAATGCCTGTTCTTTGGTCAACCTCTAAGATGAACTCCCTAAATCTGGCACTGGGATGTTTAAGGGCAGAGTCCCACTGACTTATAGCTGCACTTCTACCCGCTTTGTCCCTGCATGTGTTGGTCCTGCCCTGATTAAAGTGTTGCTGTTCTTTCCACTTTATTTTTATGCATTTTAAATATCTGCTGTGACTTTTTTTTGTTCATGCTGAGATTTTTTTGTTCATCCTGACTAGGTGGTCTTAATCAGGTCCCTGGGACCATTTAAAATTTTCATTATTCAGATTACAAAGTTACATAGGTTTTGTGCAGGCTGCTCAACTCTATTTTTCCTATAAGCTCTGTGCAGTTTTGTGGAAACTTAGGATGTTTTCATGAATTTATTATCTTATAGCAGAGATGCCTTGTATTGAAAATCAGTCAGTAGAAAAGATTATGCAAGGAAATATGACAGAAATAGTGACAACCAAAATAAGTCCAAAATGGAATCCTAAAAATGAAACAAAACAAAACAGGGTACCTGGGTGGCTCAGTCAGTTACCTGTCTGCCTTCAGCTCGGTTGTGATCCCAGGGTACTGGGATCAAGTCCCACATAGGGCTCCTTGCTCAGTGGGGAGCCTGCTTCTTCCTCTGCCTGCTCTTCTCCTTGTTTGTGCGTGCACGCTCTCTCTCTCTCTGACAAATAATAAACTGCTTAAAAAAAAAAAAAACACCCAGTGTTTATTGGCTAGGGTCAGAACAAGGAGCCTGATACAGAAGAGGCAAATCAGATGAGTGGGAACCTTCAACTTGGTTTTCTGTATCTCAGAAGTCTTTGACAGTTTCTTTGCTGTATGGTAAAGAACATAGCCTAGGTTTTTCTTGTATGTTGTGTTCCCCAGACCTACAAGTCAGCTGTTTCTCCAAGATAGCCCTCATTACTGTTAGAGGAAATGGTAGTTAGCAATAACAGTCTGAGCACTAGCTAAGTTAGTAATTGTTTCTACACGTTTTCAGTGGACAGACATACATACATGCAAATATGCGTATATTGGGGGATGTGCACATTGAGGTAAAAAACCTTGAGTGTGAATCTAGGAGGTGTGTATTTTAAGTTATTTCAAATGTATGCATTTTTCTCTTCACTGGTTTTAAAAAATGGAAATATAATTGACATATAACATTGTATTAGTTTTAGGTATACAACATAATTATTTGGTATGTGTGTGTGTATATATATATACACACACACATACACTGCGAAATGAATACCACAGTAAGTTAACATCCATCACCAAATATGCTTAACAGTAATCTTTTTTTTCTTATGATGAGAACTTTTAAGATTTATTCTTTTAACAAGTTTTAAGTGTCCCTCTGGCTTTTTTATTTAAAACTATACCTGAAGAATGGTAGACTGTTAATATGTGAATAAATATTTCTACCTCGATTATTGTTTCTGCTGAATATCAGTTTCATCCCAAAATAAGATTAAGTATGCATCAAAAGCAGGAGGGAAATTTTTGTTTCGTGTTGATCTCTGCAGTCTCTTAAAATACATTAACAGTATATAATCAGTGTATTAGTATCATTAATATGCAATACTAACCTATTAATATTAATATGAGAAGCATAATAAAATCTTTGTTTTTACTGTGGAGACTGCTGCTCCGACTGCTAATCTAATGCCTGTGGTCCCAGAGATACATGTGAAACTTATTTTATAGTTATGATATTAACTTTTATGCTATAGTGAAATAATGTATGATGAAAACCTGTTTGAATTTCTAACAAAAATGTGTACCTGTTTCAAAGCACTATTTATGATCCTGAATGATGATGAGAGATGGCTCTCACATACTCTGATACTGTGATGCAGTGTTCATTCTGGGCAGGAATTTACTCATTCTCCCTGATTAGAATTTAAAACCATGGCTCTTTGTATAAGCATTAGTCACATCACCCCATTGTGCGCCTTTCTGAGTTAGTTGCTTTCTTAACTGTGGTTGTTGGCTCTGTTTACTTTGTAACATTTATTTTTAATTTTTATTTTTTAATTAAAATTTTTTTGTGAAACAAATTTTACAGAAAAGATGCCATAATAGTACAGAGAACTCTTATATATTCTTCATATTCCCTGTTATTTCCACATTTTTCTTATCATTCTTTCTTCCTCTCTCCTGCATCTATGAATAATTTCTTTTTAACCATTTGAGAGAAAGTTGAAGATGTGATAACTGTTGTTAAATTGTTCAGGTTAGAATAAGGACACCAAAATCAAGAAATTTAACAGTGATCCAATACTGTTATCTGGAACATTTCTTTTTCAAGCACCAAATTAAACTGTTCCACATATGTCTTTGTTTATTGGGGGGTTAATCTTACCATTAATATAAATTATGGGGTGGTTGACTATATCTTAAGTTAATTTTAAATATCCTTATAAAGGTGCTGCGTGGCTCAGTTGGCTAAGCATTCGATTCTTTTCTTTTTTTTTTTTTTTTTTAAGATTTTATTTATTTGACAGAGAGAAACGCAGCGAGAGAGGGAACACAAGCAGGAGGAGTGAGAGAGGGAGAAGCAGGCTTCCCACCGAGCAGGGAGCCCGATGGTGGGACTCGATCCCGGGTCTCCGGGACCATGACCTGAGCCGAAGGCAGTCGCTTAATCGATTCTTGATTTTGGGTCAGGTTGTGATCTCAGGGTCATAGGATCAAGTCTGTCAACAGGCTCAGTGGGGAGTATGCTACAGATTCTCTCCTTCTCTTTCTGCCTGCCACCCCCCCCCGTACCCCCCTACCAAGCTCTTGTGCACAGGAGCCCACGTGTGAGCTCTCTCTCTTTGTCTCTAAAATAAGTAAATCTTCAAAATATATAATTATCCATTTTTAAAAATATTGCTTTTGTTTCAAATAGTATATTATATGGAAATACAGAAATTATGCTTATTTCTAGCACCTAATTAACATAATTTTGAAGGATTTAACTGTGCAATTAATTATAATAAGATCTTTTTTAAAGCCTTAAATAAAGCTATGCCAGCCTTTTCCCTTTACTGAACAGTCTAAAAACTCATCTATGTCTCTTAATTAAAAAACAGTGTTAGGGATGCCTGAGTGACTCAGATTGTTAAGCATCTGCCTTAGGTTCAGGTCATGATCCCAGGGTCCTGGGATTGAGCTCTGCTTCTCCCTCTCCTAAGGTTCCTACTGCTTGTGCTCTTTTGCTCTGTCAAATAAATAAATAAAATCTAAAAAAAAAAAAAAGTCTTAGATTGCTTAAACTTTACCTTTAAGGATTATAAAATTAAATACATTTTCATTATTGTGGCAGTATGAGTTTGACTACATTCATATATTTTAGTTGTTTTTTGTTTATCCATATTGGAATTTTTATACTAGATTATAAAAATGGATCAAATTAATTTTTATTTGATCAGTACAGTGTTAGCTTATGATTGTTCATTAATAATACAAGTAAATACAAAGTAAATACAATACAAAGAATGTCAAAAAAAAAAAAGAATGGCAGAGTGCTTGGGACACCATAAATTAAAGGAACAGAAGAGTTAAATGTAAAATAGAAAGATACTCTACCAGCAATAAACTGAAAGAAAACCAATGTATTTTAATAACAAATAAGGTAAATTTTATGACAAACTTTAATATAGAAGGACAATCCATAGTTATAAAATGGTTAGCTCTAACAAATCTAAATTTGTATGCCCTCTGAATCTGTTTTATGTTGTTTCTCTTTGGCGTTAGTCCTCTGGTATATGTTGGATTATTTCAAATCAGGTACTACTTATTCCTAATTGACTGTTATTTGAACCCAGGGAAGACATTATCTTCCTCCAAGGAAGATGTACCTTTGTTTCTAGTAGGTATCTAGACTGAGGGCATTAGAAATTCCAGATCACCTAGATCCATTTGGGAATGGACGTATTTGTAGCTGGGCTTCACTCCAAGTGAGAGCTGGTTTGAATCCAGGGCATCCTAACTCCTAGGGTATAGCATTCGGGGGCCCAGTTTGGCAAGCCCTAAATTCTATTATTCCCTTAGCAGGTAGGGCTTAATTCAGCCCATTCAAGTCTGTTCAGATCTTCACCCTCTTAAGATCACCAATGTCAGAGGTGCTTGGGTAGCTCAGTTGGTTAAGCATCCGACTCTTGATTTCAGCTCAGGTCATGATCTCAGGGTGGTGAGTTAGAGCTCCAAGTTGGGTTCCCACTGGACGTGGAACCTGCTTAAGATTTCACCCTCCCCACCCTGCCTCCATGTTCTCTGTCTCAAAAATAAAAGTTAAAAATATCACTGAGGTCAGATTTTGAAAATTTTATTGACCTCAGTCAACTGTAGAAAGATAGTTTATAAATATTTGTTAGATACTCTCAGTTTATAACTGAGTATGAAGCTAGCTGAGCTGAATTAATGAGTTCCATAGCATACAGTACGACAGTAGTGCTAAAATTGAGAAGCTATGGGAACAAACCTCTATCTGAAATAACTCTACTGGTGTGATATTGTCAAACATTTAAAAATGTTTGATCTATGCAAAAAAAGTAGAAAGTCCTAAAAGGGGAAATAGACAAAACCACAATCCAAGGAGAAGAATGAACATATTTTTTTCAGTAATGGAGCAGACAGCTACTCAGTATAAGTACATATATATATACACACATATTTTTCACGTGTGCACATAATTCAAATATTGTGCAATAAACTTGATCCAATTAACATGTAACTCAGTAAATCCAGATATGTTCATTTCCTGTGTGCCTAGGACATTTACCAAAATTGGCCACAGAATTAGTCTCAACATAAAAGGATTGCTCTTACAGACTGTTTTCTGGCTGCAAAGGAATTTAGCTAGCAGTCGATAAAGGTAACTAGAAAATTCTGAAAGTTTGGAACATATACTATGTATGACTTGAGGGTGGAGAAGGATTACTTTAAAGAGTATATAAATATACCATAAACAAAAATAACAAATTAGAGTTCAAAACTAAGAACTCCTTTGCATTCCAAGACATCGTTAAGAATGAAAAGGCAAACCATGGACTGGAAAATAAGTCTTGGAATGCATATATCTGATAAAGGAATCCTATCCAGAATGTATAAAGAATTTTTACAGTCCATACAAAAATCCAATGCAAAAATGAGCAGTAGATGAGAGTAGACACATCACAGGTAACAAATACAACAAACATTCAACTACATTAGTCAAGGAAATGGAAATTGAAATCACAATTGAAATACTAGCATATACTCATTAAAATGGGTAAAATTATGAAAGACAAGTTCACGTATTGTGAGGAGGGGGAATAACAAACTCATATAATGTTGGTGGAGTAGAAAATTGGTACTACTGCTTTGGAAAATTGTTATTTTAAAAGTTAATTGAATTAGTTTCCTTTGATCCAGTAGTTTTACTTCCTGATATACACCCGAACAAAATGTGTGCACTTACGCACCAAGAGACATGCATGAGAATGGTCACTGAATCATTATTTGCAGTGGCCCAAAGCCAGAAAACCTAACTAGCTACTTAGAATAGATCAATAAGCTGTATATTCATGCAAAGGAATGCTGTATGATGAAAAATAATGGCTGCACACAATGTGAATGAATCTCAGAGTTGACTGAAAGATAAATAGTATATATTCTATGATTCTAATTATATCAAGATAAAATCAGAAAGCATAAATCTTATTTTGTTGAAGTCAGGATAAATCTTTTTTGTTGGAAGTCAAGATAGTGGTTGCCTGAAGGATGGAAGGAATGATGGAGGGTACATAAAATAATTTCTTTTATTTTTTAATTTTTTAAAAAGATTTGACAGAGACAGAGCAAGAGAGGGAACACAAGCAGTGGGAGGAGAGGGAGAAGCAGGCTTCCTGCCGAGCAGGATCCTGGGATTACTATCGGAGCTGAAGGTTGATGCTTAACAACGGAGCCACCCAGGTCCCCCATAAAATAATTTCTGATAATTTTTATCTACATTCTGGTTACATGGGTGTGTTAACTTTGGGGTAATTCACTGGACCTGTATACTAACTATTTGTTACTGTTTGTATATTTTTGACTATTATATGTCAATTAAGAAAATCTATCTATCTATCTATCTATCTATCTATCTATCTATCTATCTATCTATCTATCTATCTATCTATCTATCTGACAGAGAGAGAGAGATACCACCAAGTAGGCAGAGAGGCAGGCGAGAGAGAGGAAGACTCAGAATCCTTTTTAGTCCAGCAAAGGGTTACCCGCTCAGATTAATGGTTAAAAGGTATGTAACAGTTAATTTTAAAAGTTTCAAGGAGGACTTATGGTAAACAACCTATAAAGGGTTCTTTTATATAAGATACAAAAATTATCTGAATCTGCCATGAAATTACTACATCCTTTTTCATGCTGATCAGCATTTATATTCATAGTACCTTTAAGTGCAGTGGTTTGCATTTTTCCAGCCTTCCTCTTAGTTAAAAGGTTTTTAAAATTGGCTCTTAATTGTACTTGTTTCAAGCATCTCTTATTCTGGAAAGCTTACTATTAAATTCTTTCTAAAATCTTGAAGTCTTTGATTTCATTCATTTTATCAGCTATGGGTGAAACAAAATGTATTATGTAATACAAGATAAAGAACTGAATCAGTTAATATAGGATCTGTAGTTTCTATGTCAAAGAATATGGGGTCATAAATTTCTTTTTTGATTTCTGGAGGTAGATAGAGGCCCTCTATAGAGAAGTTGGGCTGTTAAATGGTTCTCTTGCCAGACAAGGAGGATTTCAAAAGATGTGATGAGTGACTAGTCTGGGATGAGCAGTGTTAGCAGAAGGCATACAAGGCAGCTTGTATTGTGTGATGCTGAAGCATGACAGGTTGTAGATCTGGTTCAATTGAAATTGTAGCAAGAGACTTTTTAAACTGAAAAGAACATGGACTCAAACAGATCCAGAAAGAGAATGCAGCACTTATTAGACAAGTGTGGAAATCAAATGGGAATCCATAGACAAAAATTGGTGGCATTGCTTGTCTTCCTGAAAATTGAACTCAAGCTATCTCTGTTGCTTTTGTAGATTTGCTTTGTTCTCTGTGCTGTATGGCATGCATGCGGCCTTCTCAGTTTATTCCTCATCACCCTGTATAATTTCTGCTTTAACTTGGCTGTCATGTCTTTTTCAGCTCACATTTCAAGTGAACTTTAAGCTTTGGATGTCATTGACTCACAGCAGTCCACTGTGTTTTAGTTTAAATACCTAAGAGTGAAAATTTTATTCATTTTCATATTTATTTACATGGTCTCCTAAAACTTAAGCTTAGCTTAAATTAGTATGTAAAATTTATAAGAAACGTGTGTGTGTGTGTCTTAGTATTTCTTAAGAGGTTTTTAAAGCTCCAAGAACTTTTATATTTTTATTCTTAAAGATTTTATTTTATTTTATTTTATATATTTTTAAAATCTTATTTATTTGACAGAGAGAGAGATTACAAATAGGCAGAGAGGCAGGCAGAGAAAGATGGGGAAGCAGGGTCCCCAGTGACTAGAGAGCCTGATGTGGGGCTTGATCCCAGGACCCTGAGATCATGACCTGAGCTGAGGGCAGAGGCTTTAACCCTGTGAGCCACCCAGGCGTCCTTAAAGATTTTATTTTTTAAGTAATCTCTAGATTTTTATAAGTAATTTTTTATAAGTTTGTAAGTAATCTTTAGAAATTTACTTGTGTGTTTTAGTGTGTCTTAAGAGGATTTTAAAATTTCAAGAACTTTTTTTTTCTTAAAGATTTTTAAGTAATCTCTATACCCAATGTGGGAAAAGTTTCAAGAACTTTGAAATGGTTGAACTGTGTATGAAAACACTTGAAAAAGTTGAAGAAATTGTAATGAAAGATTGAAAGAACCAGATAAAAATGAGGCCCTTCCTATTTAGTTCTTTAATACTTAAAGAACTCTGAAGTGCCTGATAACTACTCTAAATGCTTTGTATGTTTTAACTAATTTAATACCATGCTGACAAAGAATACATTGGTTAAAAAGGATCAAGAATGAGAAGAATTGAAGCAGTCTAACAAGTTCTGAATAAGGTGAAAAGAACATAACACAGGAAATGCTTGTTATAGTGTGAGCACTGATGTTAACTGGATATTTTGTTATCACATGTATACTTCTTATTTCATTTTATTCAGCTATGTTTTTTCAAATATGTTTATCAAAGGTGACTGTTAAGTTTTCCCTTTTCAGTGACATTCAACAAATTAGAGATATTTAATTTTTTAAATCTTATTTTCTAAAACTTATGTTTAGTAATCAGTTCTTAAGAGGTATACGGTTGGCCCTGCTAAATGTTTTATCTGAGAAAAATGATGTTACTGATGGTATGAACTATGTAGTAAGGGATGAAACATGAGAATACATGTCTTAATATGCTATTCAAGCCACTGAAATTAGTTAGAATGGCTTGGTTGTGCTCTTTTGATGACAGGTTCCACTGACAACAACACTCAGTTGTTCTGGAACAGTCACTATTATAAAGCTGTACTGGATTTGGAATGAGAGGGAAGGGGAGAAGAAGACATTAAGCGTAACAAAATACTGATTGAAAACATCTTAGCTAAAACAGTCTATTCCAGATACCAGAGATACCCATATATATTTTTTGTTCAGTACTCCTGAAATTATGTATTTTAGGGTTTTTCTCCTAAAAGAAATTTTTTTCTCCTAAAAGAAATTCTCCTAAAAGAAATTTTCTCCTAAAAGAAATTCTTGTAGAATATAAAGATAATTTACTTGGTTTAAAATGTTTTTTGTGTGTATGGGTTTGCTAATATTTTTTACAGTATTTTTAAACATCTTTTTGCCTTATTTTCCTAGGGAGTTGGTGTTTCAGTTCACGGGCAGTTCCGAGTGGCTACTGAAAAGTCTCTTTTTGCAATGCCAGAAACAGCAATAGGTAAAAACCCCATTTTTTCATAAGCACTTTTAGAATTATCTTTGGATGCATTTCAGATTACACTGTTGTTAAAGGAATTGATGGAATCTTACTGAGATACAATGAAAGAATTCTTAAAAAGAAATTAGGAAGATACCTTAAAGTTATATTAGCTCAGTAATTTTATCTGAAACCACAGAAGAAAAGAATATTTAACTGGTAGTGGCAACACTAAAACACTGGTCATTAGTTTTAGGTAAAAAATTATTAGGAGAAAATAGTCTTGTTTTCAGATCTGTGATCCATTTTGACTTTTTTTTTTCCTTGAGAGAGAGAGAGTCTGTGCCTGATGGGTGGCCAAGCAGAGGGAGAGAGAATCCCAAGTAGGCTTCATGCTCAGCTTGATCTCACATCTGTGAGACCATGACCTGAGCTGAAATCAATAGTTGAACACTTACCTGAGACACCCAGGTGCCCCCATTTTGAAATTTTTGTATATGGTGTGAAATATGGAACAAAGGTATAGATAATTTTTTTTAAATTTTGCATATGGAGATACAGTTGTTCACACACTACATTTTGAAAAAGCTGTTGTTTCTCGACAGATGGCTTTTGCACCTTTATATGTGTTATACTGGTGCCCACACTGTAGTGCCCACAGTGGTGCCCACTGATTACTGTTGCTTTTTGTAGTAGAAATCAGGTAGTGATAATCCTCCCATTTTGTTGTTTTCACCAAGTTGTTTTGGCTATAAAGATTCTTTGTATTTCTATTATGAATTTTAGAGTCAGTCAGTGAATTTTAGCCTAAAAAGCCTGCTAGGATTTTGATTAGGATTGTTTAAAATTTAAGGAGAATTGACAACAATATAGACTCTTCAGACCTGAGAGCAAGGTATCTCTCTCCATTTATTATTTGGGTCTTCTTTAATTTCTCTAAACCAAGTTTTGTAGTTTTCAGTTTATAGGTCTTACATATCCTTTGTCAGATTTTTCCTTAACTATTTCATATTGTTTATTACTAATTTAAAAATTCAGTTCTGACTTTGAGTTACTGTATATATACCATTTATTCTTATTTTTTTAATGAAGCATAATTGACATACAGTATCTCAGTTTCAGGTGTACATCATAGTGATTTGATACACATCACAAAATGATTGCCATGAGAAGGCTAGAGCCATCTGTCACCAGTTATTATATTATTAACTATATTTCCTATGCTGTAGAATTTATCTGTGACTTATAAGTGGAAGTTTGTGTCTCTTAATCTCCTTCATCTATTTTGCTTACCCCAATCTCTCCCCACTGTGGAAACCAAAGGTTTGTTTCTTATATGCATGAGTCTGTTTCTGTTTTGTTTTGTTTTATTTTTTTAGATTCCACACATAAATGAAATCATATGGTATTTGTCCTTCTCTGATTTATTTCACTTAGCATAATACCCTTAGGTTTATCCATATTGTTACAAATGGTAAGATATCATTCCTTTTTTGTAGCAAAGTAATATTCTGTTGTATGTGCATGTATACCACATCTTTCTTATCCGTTCATCTATTGATGGACATTTTAGTTGTTTCCTTGTCTTGGTTATTGTAAATAATGCTGCAGTGAACATAGGGGCACATATATTTTCTTGAATGGTATTTTTTTAAAGATTTTATTTATTTATTTGATACAGAGAGAGATCACAAATAGGCAGAGAGGCAGGCAGAGAGAGGAGGAAGCAGGCTCCTCGCTGAGCAGAGAGCCCAATGTGGGACTCGTCCCAGGACCCTGAGATCATGACCTGAGCTGAAGGCAGAGGCTTAACTGTCTGAGCCACCCAGGTGCCCCTTGAATTGGTATTTTTATATTTTTTCAGATATATGCCCAGAAGTAGAAAAGCTGGATTATATGGTAGTTCTATTTTTAGTTTTTTGAGGACCCCCCCCCCATACTTTCCACAGTGGCTTCACCAATTTATATTCTCACCAGCAATATGTGAGGGTTCCCTTTTGTTAAGGATTGTTAAATCTTTTTTTTTTTCTTTTTTAAAAGATTTTATTGACTTATTTGGCAGAGAGAAACACAGTAAGGGAGGGAACACAAGCAGGGGGAGTGAGAGAAGGAGAAGCAGGCTTCCCTCCGAGCAGGGAGCCCAATGTGGGGCTCGATCCTGGATCTCCGGGATCATGACCTGAGCCGAAGGCAGTTGCTTAACCAACTGAGCCACCCAGGCGCCCCAAGGATTGTTAAATCTTTAACAACAGTAGTTTTTGGCTTTTTGAGGATAGCCAACCCGACAGGTGTGAGGTGATATTTCATTGTGGTTTTCTTTTAAAATTTTATTTTACTTTTTAAATTAAATTTTTATTTTCATTCCAATAAAGTTAACATATAATGTTATATTAGTTTCGGTTATACAATATATTGATTTAACACTTCCATACATCATGTGGGGCTCTACCCTGGGACTCCAGGGTCATGACCTGAGCCAAAGGCAGCCGCTTAACAACTGAGCCACCCAGGCGCCCCAGTACCATACTGTTTTAATTTGTACAGTTTGTAGTACAATTTGAAATCAAGGAGCATATACCTCTAGCTTTGTTCTTATTTATTCAGACTGGGCTGGCTATTGGGGTCTCTTGTGGTTCCATTCCACTGATATTTAGGATTATTTGTTCTAATTCTGTAAAAATATATTGGAATTTTGATAAGGATCGCATTGGATCTGTAGATTGCTTTTGGTAGTATGGATGTTTTGACAATGTTAATTCTTACAGTCCACGAGCATGTCTTTCTATTTATTTGTGTTGTCTTAAGTTTTTCTCAGCAATGTTGTACAGTTTTCAGTCTTTTACCTCCTTGGTTAAATTTTATTCCTAAGGTATTTTACTTATTTTTTTATGCAGTATTTTACTTATTTTTAAAATGGATTTCTTTTCTTTTTTTTTCTTTTGATTGATTTTTTTTTTTAAGATTTTATTATTTATTTGACAGAGAGAGATCACAGGTAGGCAGAGAGGAAGGCAGAGAGAGAGGAGCAAGTAGGCTCCCTGCTGAGCAGAGAGCCTGACACGGGCCTCGATTAGGACCCTAAGATCATGACCTGAGCTGAAGGCAGAGGCTTTAACCCACTGAGCCACCCAGGCGCCCTGGTTTTTGTTTTGCTTTGTTTTGTTTTAAAGATTTTTTTTTAAATTTTTTAATTTATTTGACAGAGAGAAACACAGTGAGAGAGGGAACACAAGCAGGGGGAGTGAGAGAGGAGAGAGGGAGAAGCAGGCTTCCCGCCGAGCAGGGAGCCCGATGTGGGGCTCGATCCCGGGTCTCCCAGATCATGACCTGAGCCGAAGGCAGTCGCCCAATCAACTGAGCCACCCAGGCGCCCCCAGGCGCCCTGTTTTGATTGATTTCTTGATTTCTCTTTCTGATAGCTCATTTATTCGGGCATAGAAACACAACTGATTTCTGTATATTAATTTTATATCCTGAGACTTTACTGAATTCACTTATTCTAACAGTTTTTTGGTGGACTCTTCATGGTTTTCTGTATAGTATCATGTTATCTGCAAATGGTGAGTTTTATTTCTTCCTTTCTAATTTGGATGCCTTTTGTTTCATATTTATTGCTGATTGCCATGGATAGGACTTCCAATACAATGTTGAATAAAAGCATCAAGAGTGGACATCCTTGTCTTGTGCTTGATTTTAGAGGAAATGCTTTCAGCTTTTCACTGCTGAATATGATGTTAGCTGTGGATTTGCAATACCTGGGACCATACATTGTATATTCCTTCTATACCCACTTTGTTGGGAGTTTTTAATCATAAATGGATGTTGAATTTTGTCACGTGATTTTCTGCATCTTTTGAATCAGTCATATGATTTTTTTAAAGATTTTATGAATCAGTCATATGATTTTATCCTTTGTGTTGTTAATGCTGTGTATTGATCGATATGTGGATTTTTTTTTAATGTATTTTTTTAAGCTTTTATTTATTTGACAGAGAGAAAACTTGGGGAGTTTTTCAGTGCTGAGTCAGTTTTGTTTCTTGTAATTGGTCTGTTTAGATTTTCTTTGAGATTTGTCTTGGAAGGTTGTGTGTTTCTAGGAATTTATCTATTTCTTCTAGGCATTCCAATTTGTTGGCATATGATAATTGTTCATAGTAATCTGTTACACAGTAGTCTTTATTTCTGTGGTGTCAGTTGTCACTTCTCTCTTTTCATTTCTGATTTTATTTATTTGGGCCCCTCTCTTTTTTTTTTTTCTTTATACGTGTGGCTGTGGGTTTATCAGTCTTGTTTGTTCAAGGAACCAGATTTTAGTTTGATTTTCTTAAGTCCATTACATTTATTTCTTCTCTGATCTTTATTATTATTTTCTTCTGCAAACTTTAGCCTTTTTCTTTTTCAATCTAGTTCCTTTAAATATAAAGTTAGACTGTTTATTTGAAGATTTTTTTCTTGTTTTTTTGAGGTAGGCCAGTTTTCCTATGAACATTCCTTTTAGTACTGCTTTTGCTGCATCCCATAGATTACAATGTAAAGTTGTGTTTCCTTTTTATTTGTCTCAAAGCATTTTTAAAAATTTCCTTTCTGATTTCTTCACAGACCCTTTGGTTATTTAGTAACATGTTACTTAGTCTTCTTGTGTTTGTGGTTTTTTTCCCAGTTTTCTTCTTGTAATTGATTTCCAGTTTCATACAATTAAGGCTTGATATGATTGTAGTTGCCTTGAATTTATTGAGATTTGTAGCCAAACGTACGATCTATCATGAAAAATATTCCACGTGCATTTTTTTTTTTTAAAGATTTTATTTATTTGACAGAGAGAAACACAGCCAGAGAGGGAACACAAGCAAGGGGAGTAAGAGAGGGAGAAGCAGGCTTCCTGCAGAGCAGAGAGCCCGATGTGGGACTCAATCCCAGGTCTCCGGGATCATGACCTGAGCTGAAGGCAGTTGCTTAACCAACTGAGCCACCCAGGCGCCCCTCCACGTGCACTTTTAAAGAACTGTTCTGTTTATGTCTGTTAAGTCCATGTGGTCTAATATGTTGATTTTCTGTGTGGATGATCTATCTGTTGACGTAAGTGGGGTATTAGTGTCCCCTATTATTATTGTATACTATATTATTCCCTTTATGTCTGTTAATATTTACTTTATACATTTAGGGGATTCCGTATTAGGTACATAAATATTTATAAATGGTATATTCTCTTCTTGGATTGACCTCTTTATCATATCATCGTGTAATGCTTTTCTTTGTCTTTTGTTACGGTCTTCATTTTAAAGTCTGTTTTGTCTTACAGAAGTATCGCTACACCAGCTTTCTCCTATCCATTTGCATGGAATATCGTTTTCAGCCTGTTTGTGCCTTTAGATCCAAAGTGAATCTCTTGTAGGCATCATATAGATGGGCCTTTTTTTTTTTTTTTAATCTCTCAGCCACCTATGTCTTTTGATTGTAGCATTTAGTACATTTACATTGAAAGTAATTATTAGTAGGTATGCACTTACTGTCATTTTGTTAATCGTTTTCTAGTTGTTTTTGTAATTTCTCTCTGTTCCTTTCATATCGGTGTATTTCCTTGTGGTTTGATGGTTTTCTTTAGTGTTATGCTTGGGTTTCTTTCTCTTCATTTTTTTTTTATGTATCTATTATGGGTTTTGGTTTTGTGGTTACCATGAGGTTCACATATATCAACCTCTGTATATATATAATGGTCTTTGTAATGATATTTATATCAGTCTTTTTGAAGTTGATAGACACCAAGTTCAAACACATTCTAAAAGCCCTACTACATTTTTACTCCTACGCCTCCTTTAGATGTCATATTTACATCTTTTTGTGTATCCCTTGACTACTTATTGTAGTTACAGTTGACTTTACTATTTTTGCCTTTTAATCTTCATATTACCTTTTTAAATGGCTGATTCTTATGCCTTTACTATATATTTGCCTTCGCCAGTGAGTTTTTTTTTTTTTTTCATATGTTTTCTTATTTGTAGTTATGGCCTTTTTCTTTTCTGCTAAAGAAGACCCTTGGGGCGCCTGCGTGATTCAATCAGTCAAGCATCTGCCTTTGGCTCAGGTCGTGATCTCAGTGTCCTGGGCTCAAGCCCTACATCAGGCACTCTGCTCAGTAGTGAGTCTGCTTCTCCCTCTCTCCCTGTGTGATCTCTCTCGCTTTTGCTTGCCTTTGAATAAATAAAATCTAAAAATTAAGAAAAAGACCCTTTAACAGTTATTTCTCAGGAAGCCAAGTGGTGGCAAACTCCTTTAGTTTGTGTGGGAAGCTCTACCATTTCAATTCCGAATGATAGTCTTGCTGGATAGAGATAGAATATTCTTAGTTGTAAGTTTTGTTTTTCCTTTCAGCACTTTAACTATATCCTGCCACTGTCTTTTGGCCTGTAAAATTTCTGGGGAAAAATCAACTGATTGTCTTATGGAGTTTCCCTCTTAGTGAGTATTTGTCTTTCTCTTGCTGCTTTTAAGATTCTTTATTTTTAAGTTTTACTACTTTTAATTATTATATCTGGGTGTGAGTCTCTTTGGGTTCATTTTGTTTGGGACTTTCTTTGATTCTTGGACCTGGATGTCTATTTCCTTTCCTGGGTTAGGGAAATTTTCAGCCATTATTTCCTCATACAAGTTTTCTGTCTCTTTCTCTCTCTTCTCCTAGGACTCCTATAATGTGAATATATGCACATCTGATGTTTTCCTGGAGATCTCTAAAGTCACCCTCATTTTTTAAAATTCTTTTTCCTTTTACTGTTCTGATAAGGTAACTTCTCCTATTCCATCTGTCAAATGTTGATTTGTCCTTCTGTATCATTTCAGTTATTTTTCAGCTCTGGTTCTTATGTTTTCTCTTTGTTGAAGTTCCTTCCTTCTTTTCTTAAGTGCAATGATCATCTTTATGACCAATACTCTGAACTCTTTATCAGGTGCTTTACCTGGTAAATTACTTCTGTTTCATTAAGGTTCCCCTCCATCTCCAGAGTTTTATCTTTTTTTTGTTTGAAACATATTCCTCTGTCCTCCTCATTTTGCTTGACTTATTGTTTTTGTTTCTATGAGTTAGAATAGCTACCTACTTCTCTTAGTCTTGAAGGAGTGGCCTTGAGCAGGAGCATCCTCTGTGTAGACTGATATGGAGCTGGAGCAGGGATTGGCTAGTTGGAGCTGGAGCAGGGATGGGCTAAGAGTATGCTGCTCTGGGGTTACCTTAACAGGAAACCTGGGGCTGAGGTGGGGGACCTTCAGCTGAAATTCTTCAGCTAGAATTTGTGTGGGCTAGGGATCTGGGACTTGCTAGGACAAAGAAAGTCCCAAACAAAATGAACCCAAAGAGACTCACACCCAGATATAATAATTAAAAGTAGTAAAACCTAAAAAGTCCTAGTGGGTTGACTAGAGTGCCTGGACCCCGCTCCTGTCCACAATGTGAAGGGGGATTGGTTGGGGGTCAGGGTGGAATGTAAAATGTGGTGCTTGTTGGCACCTCTGACCCCAGAGAGTTCCAGCAGTTCCCTGCCCATTTGGTGGACACTGTAGGATTAGTAAGTGGATTTTTTTCACTTACGTTTTAAGTGCTCTTTAAACAGACGTATGTGTTTGGTTTGGTTTGGTTTTTTCCCCTATGCCCAGGGTGGATAAATATGTTCAGGGGCCCCTCAGTGATATCTCTCCTTCCTGTAAGGCATTACATTGGGAGTGGTGTTCCTGTGGCTACTGCCTATATCTCTGTCTCTCGTGCTGTTGTATATGTGGTTCCCTCTGTCATTTTTTATGCAGAAGCTGTTCAATTAGTTCTTTTTCAGCAGGAATGGCTCTATATGATGATGTAGATCTAGTATGTCTGTGGAAGAAGGTGAATTCAGGGTCTTCCTAAGCCACTATCTTAGACTGCCACCTGAAGTGCAATTGATTCTGTATTGACTGTATGTCCTACAAACTTCCTAAATGCATTTATTAATTCTAGTAGTTTTTTTTTTTTTTGTAGATCGTATTACAATTTTTTTGTATAAATAATTACATCATTTACAAATGAAGTCACTTTTACATTTACCTTCCCAACCTGGATACTCTTTATTTTTCTTGCCTTATTACAGTAGGTAGAATTCCCAATACAATACTGAATAGAGGTATTGAGTGTGGGCATTCTCGCCTTGCTCTTGACTTTACGGAAAACATACAGTCCTTCAATTAAGTGGGAGGTTAAGTGTAAGTTTTTCATATATGCCCTTTATCAGGATGATGTTTTCTTCTATTCCTAAATTGCTGAGAGTTTTTATTAGGAATGGATTTTGAATCTAAAAAGCCAAAACCTTTTCTGCATCAGTTGAGGTGATTATTGGCTTTTCTTTTTTAGTTTGTTAAAGCTCAATTGCTTTGATTTTTTCAACAATAAACTAGCCTTGCATTACTGGGATAAATTTCACTCTGGTATGAGGTGTTATACTTTTTATATGTTAGGTTTGCTGTGCTAAAGTTTTATTTGGAATTTTTGCCTCTGTGTTCATGAAAGACATTGGTCTGTGTTTTTTTTTGTAATGTTCTTCCTTCTGGTATTGGGGTAATGCTGGCCTCATTTTCTGGAGGAATTTCTGTAGAATTGGTATAATTTTTTTTCTGTATTTGGTAGAATTCATCAATGAAGCCATCTAGACCTGAAGTTTTCTTTGGGGAAAGGTTTTCTTTTCTTCTTCTTCTTTTTTTAAAAAGATTTTATTTTATTTATTTGACAGAGAAACACAGCTAGAGAGGGAACACAAGGGTAATGAGAGAGGGAGAAGCAGGCTTCCTGCTGAGCAAGGAGCCTGATGCGGGGCTCCATCCCAGGACCCCGGGATTATGTCCTAAGCTGAAGGCAGACGCTTAATGACTGAGCCACCCAGGCGCCCCTGGGGGAAGGTTTTCAACTATAAATTCAGTCTTTAATACATGTAGGGCTACTCAAATTATCTATTTTTTGTACAAACTTTGGTAGGATGGATCTTTTAAGAAATTTGTCCAATTTATTAGCAAAACACTTTTCATAAAGTGAAAACTTTTGTGGGGGACACAATTCAGTCCATAACAGGTTCTTATCAGCATATAGATGTTATCTAGAGCCATAATGCTAAGGAAGTGATCTTAGGGATAGCCTAAGATCAAGCCTAGGCACAGCAGCATGTAGAAGTCAGGTGAAGGAAGTAGGACCCAGCAAAGGAGTGGAAAGAAGCAGCCATTGGGACAGGGGCAAAAAGAGAGAATGTAGTACCCTGGAACAGAGGAACATATTTCAGGACAGAGTGTGTTTTCACTTGGGCAGAGTGCTGCTGAGGCTGTGGGGCAGGTGGTATATAGTGTCGCATGCATGTAGAGTGTAGAATGTTGGGGAACTGAAAGAAGAACATGGTGGTTGGAATGTAGTAAATGAGTGGTAAGAGATATACTTGGAAAAGTGATTGGGGCCCTTGAAGACTTTGATAAAGTATTGGTTTTAATCTAAGGGAAATAGTTATGGAAGAGTTTTAAGCAGCAGAAGGCAAAATTCTTATCAAGATAATATGTTAATAAAAAGATCATTCTGGCTATTGTATGGAGAAATTTCAGAAGGAATCAATAGGTCATAGTCACTGGTGCGTATTAAAAGAGTGGTATGAGAAGAGGGTGTCAAGACTGGATGGTTGTGCACTTTTTGAGGTAAGTGATACTAGAAGAGAGATGATAGGAGCTGGGGGAAGTCATGAATTCAACTTTAGAGCTATCTTGTTTGAGGTGCTATGAGATATTTATAGTAGGATGCTGCTAATTTTTTCAAGTCTAGGAAATTTTTTGGCAAGTGGAACTGGAAAGAATTTGAATATTCACGTTTTTATCTCAATTTCATTAAATGAAGCAATCTTAGATATCTGGATTATAAAACTAGAGGGTCACAGTTGTTTAAGGACCTCTTAAATACCAAGAAGTAATGTACTGGCAAGTATTTGCATATATGCTATTTCAGTTGTTACCAGTAGAGGGAATAAAGGAAAAAAAAAAAAAAGATGGCTAAGAAAAGAGTAAATAAATGCAAGTGATTTGGGGACACCTGGGTAGCTCAGTGGGTTAAAGCCTCTCCTTCAGCTCAGGTCATGATCTCAGGGTCCCGGGATCTAGGCCCGCATCAGGCTCTCTGCTCAGCAGGGAGCCTGCTTCCTCCTCTCTCTCTGCCTGCCTCTCTGCCTACTTGTGATCTCTCTCTCTGTCAAATAAATAAATAAAATCTTTAAAAAAATTAAAAAAAATAAATGCAAGTGATTTTATCAGGTATAAACGTTTTTGGTGTAGGACTAAAGGTTATTGCATCGCCTTAAATATCTTGAATGTTAGATAATTAACAGAATAAACTATGATTTGAATAGTAATGAATTAATATAAATTTAGATTATGCATATTTTTTCTTTGCTTATTATTTGGAAAGAAATTTTTTTATTTAAATTCAGTTAGCCAACATGCAGTGTATCATTAGTTTTTGATGTAGTGTTCAATGATTGATTTTCATTTTTTACTATTTCAGAGATTATTAAAAATAAATTACTGATAAGGAAATTTTAGGTCATGTTTAATGAGTACTACTTATATATACAAAAAGTTATGCCATCAGATACATTATTGACTTCTATAGAAATGAGACATGAAAATTTTGAAAAATACTCAAGTTAGAACAATTTAATAGCAAGTCTTTTGTGATACTGATTGCATTGGAAAATACTTAGTAGTAGTTTTAGTATAGATTCAAGTACCAGAGAGAAATGGCCATTTAATCTCAAAGAGTTAGTCATCTTTTTAATTTGAATCATTATTATCTCTTTTCATTATTTAATTATAGGACTATTCCCTGATGTGGGTGGAGGTTATTTCTTGCCACGACTTCGAGGAAAACTTGGTTACTTCCTTGCATTAACAGGATTCAGGCTGAAAGGAAGAGATGTGTATGCAGCAGGAATTGCTACACATTTTGTAGATTCTGAAAAGGTAATTACTTGGATTATTGCATTTTGTGTTTTTGGAATAACTCATATTGCATGGGAAGACAAATAAGTGGTTGAGATCCCAGGCTTTTGGTTAGATGTGGGTCTGAATCCAGGATCTACTGTTTAAAGCTGTGTGACCTTTGGGAAGGTAATTAAGCTCTCCAATCATGTTTCCTCGTGTGCAAAATGGAGATAATTATGTCTGGATTCAGGACTGTTTTGCCTGGCACCTTCAGTGAATATTTTTTCATGAATAATTACACTTTGGCTAAAAAAATACCTACTTTAAGAAAATCTAATATAGAAAAATCTAAATTTATATATAAAAAGATAAGCTTTTATTTTATAAAAACAATTTGAAAGGTCCTCTTGGTTGTTGTGAGTTTCCCTGTTAGTGCATTTAAGAGTTACATTTGTGGGGTGCCTGGGTGGCTCAGTGGGTTAAAGCTTCTGCCTTAGGCTCAGGTCATGATCTCAGGCTCCTGGGATCGCATCCAGCTGTCTTCTCAGCAAGGAGCCTGCTTCCTCCTCTCTCTGCCTGCCTCTCTGCCCATTTGTGATCTCTCTCTGTGTCAAATACATAAATAAAAAATCTTTTTTAAAAAAGTTACGTTTGTAAAACGTGCTCTTAAAAAACTTTTCTAAAGGCTGTCGCAGTGGACACATTTACTTACCTATTTAGCTTTATCCTTTAAAAAAAAAAACAAAAAAACCCCAAAAAAACCCCACCATGCTCAATTTTCTTAGCACAGAATAGCACAGTGGCAAAGAATGTACAGACTGACAGCTTAGGTTTAAATCCTTGCTTGAATTTAGCCTCTTTATCCCCTAGTTTGCCCATCTCTAAATGGGGATGGCAATTCCTACTATAGTGTTGAATGTCTTTGCAGTCATTGTAACAGAGAATCAAGATCAAGGTGTTTTTGCCTCAGAATTTCCAGCAAAAAGTTTGGGATTTATTCTGCTTCAACTGGGAGCTCACTCTCTGTGAACTGGTTTATATTACTCTTAAACCCATGAGCCAGTTAACCTACATCAACTAACCCACCTTGCTAATGTGTTTCATGTCTGGAACTATGGGGTGAACTTAGCTTTCCAGGAGGAAGCACATAGATCTCCAAATGATTATCTGATCTTGAGAGAGGGATGTTCTGGGAAGGAATGTTAAGGAAAAGTTTGAGAACCTTCTATCACATTGCTTGACCTTTCAGATCTTTCTCCATGTCTGTGGCCACATTGAGTAGTTGGCTGCCGTATCTTCCCTTGAGCTATAACAGGCAGCATGGGACTCCGTTATCTGCTTGAGGGACACCCTTTATTAGAGTGGAATTTAGTTAAGGATGGAAGAGAGCACTGATCCACAACTTACTCCCTTCTTTGTCAGCCTGCCCACTTATAATTTCTTCAGTGTGTAGACTGCCATTCACAGGGCCTGTACAAGATAACAGAAATGAGTGATGAATGTTAGGGATAAAACTAGAGGTGGGTACAAAAGAGAAAAGGAAAATAACCATCTATCTCATCTGACAAAGTAGAATATGAGAAATGTAAACAAAGAATATAGAGAACACTCAATGGATTGAAAGGAGGGAAAACTGGAAGTTTTCTCGTAGAGGTTTCAGTTCAGCTGGGCTTTAAGTGAATGTTGTCAGGAAAGGCATTCTAGGTGGAGGAAACATGTCATGAGCAAGTGAGTGGGCAGGAAAGCTTAGCTATGTTTTGGGGACAATAAGAAGTCTCATTTGGCTGAGCATAGATTAGTATAAGAGGAATATAGATGGAGAGTTAAGTATGGCTAGAGCTATGCATTGACTATAGTAACCATTAGTCACATGTGGCAATTTTAGTTAAAATTAATTAAAGTAAAATTTATAATTCAGATCTTTGGTTGTAGTACTGCATTTCAGGTATTTAGTGAAACAAAGATGAATGTCTCTCTCTTTAGTTTCTTCCATCTTTGTCTAGTTCTTTGCAAGACAACATTTGCTGTGTGGGAATGTGTGTGCACTTAACTTCAGAGAAAATTTCCTTCACTGATTCAGTTGAAGAGAGCACATCATAATCTTAAGACAAGTATTTTTATTTTTATTTTTATTTTTATTTTTGTATGTTCATATTTTATTTGTTCTTTAAATAATATTCAAAATAGGAAACAATAACCTTTACTGGGTGCAATCCAGTATGTATATCTTCTGATTTGCTACTTTCTTTTCTTTTTTTAATTGTTACTTAAATTTTTTTTTTGTCAGTGTTCCAAGATTCGTTCCCCATTCCCCACCCCCAGTGCTCCGTGTAATAGGTGCCCTCAGTACCACCACCAGGCTCTCCCATTCCCCCACCCCCCTCCCTCCAAGTCCCTCAGTTTGTTTCTGTGTCCAAAGTCTCTGTTGTTTCGTTTCTCTCCCTGGATTACCCTACTTCCCATTTACTTTCCTTCTCCTACTGTCCTCTAGGTTACCCCTTATGCACCACAAGTAAGTGAAACCATGTGATAAGGACAAGTATTTTTAAAAAGAGTATAAGGTTTCTTAAAAAGAAGTCTCTGTTTTGTATTGGGGTTCAAATCTGTTTTCCTTTTTTTTCTCTCTCTCTTTTAGTTGGGCATGTTAGAAGAAGATTTGTTAGCCCTAAAATCTCCTTCAAAAAAAAATATTGCAGATGTCCTGGATGCTTACCATGCAAAGGTAATCTTGTCAGTATTCTAGCTTCAGATTTCATGGGGCAGGAGAAATGATTAAAAGATTAGCAGTTGGTTAATATAGTTAGTACATATAAAGATGCTGGGATTTATTAACTTGAAAGCTTGATGAAAGGATCAGAGCTTCAGAATTGCTGGATAGCCATCTGAGATGATGACTTCTTTGCAGCACAACAAGATATTCTCATTGCTGATGAATTTCAGTGTGTAGCCTTATGATTAGCCCTTGCAAGGACTTTCTGCAGTACACCTTGACATTTCTGTAATGGAGGTTTCAGTGTTAATGTTGTTGAACTGTTAAAGTGAAACTCTGGTGCATATCTGAATATAATGATAAAGTATAATGCAGTGTTCACTTTTAATTCCTGACATGTTCTGTAACTTAAATGGTCTTTTAAGAGCCAAAACTCTATAAAAATGTTACATGACTTCTAGTAAAGCAAGATGGGTAGAATACATGTTCCCTTCTAAACTCAATAAAATTGTAATGAAGGGAGAGAAAAGGCACAGAGCCACAAAGACAAAGCAGAAAAGGAGACAGTGGCAAGCATGAGATATTTTGGAATATTGGAATTCCAGTATTTTGGAAGCTTGAAAACAGAAGGACAAGGACAGCTACTCTAGATCTGAGAATACTGAAATATCTTATCCTTCAGTAGGGAAAGCCAGTAAGAAGAAAGCCAGTTCTTGCTCTGTACCGTCTATAAGGAACCAGAGTCCCCCTGAAGACTGGGCTCTAGAGATGGGCCAAAAAACAAGAAGATCCCTACAAATTTTTACAAGGAGCAGTTAGACCTCCAGAAGTCTCCTTATAGCACCAGTTGTCCTTTCATAGCTTGCCTGAAGAGTAGAAATTTACTACTTAGGTAAAATCAGACAGACCTAGCTGACTGCAGAGGAGGGCCAAGTGAAGTGCTCTACTGAAAAGAGGCAGAACATAATAAATAGGAAGACCTCCAGCCTCTGTCTTAGTTTGGGTAACTATAACAAAAATGCCATAGGCTGGGTGGCTTAAACAATAGAAACTTATTTCTCACAGTTCTGGAGGCTGGAAACTCCAAGGTCAGGTGTCAGGTAATTAGATGCTTGGTGAGGACCTGTTCCTGGTTTGCAGATTGACAGACACCTTCTTTCCATATCCTCACACAGTAAAGTGAACTCTTTCAGGTCTCTTCTTACAAGGGCACTAATCCATCATAAGGGCTCCACCCTCTTGACCTAATTACCTCTAAACGGCCCAGCTTCCAGGTACCATCACTTTGGGGATTAGAGTTTCAACATGAATTTTGGGGTGACACAGTCAATCAGCGCCACGCCACGCCTAAGCAGTGCATTGGAAGAAAAAGGAAAAAAACCCTCTAGATGTTGATACTGAATGTTTCTATCTTTGCCTAATCTTTTCATAATGCATCAGATTCATAATGCAGCAGTACTGCAGTTGACAGTCTTATAACCGTGATTGACTTTACACATAAAGCTACTTAATTTTAGTACTTCATGCTAAAATTTTTTTATGCCAAACATACAAACACATTGGTCAAAGCAAAAAAGTCACCTGAAGTAAGCAGTACAGGAAAAAGAAACTTAAAAAAAGAAAGAAAAAAACTATAAGTGTTAAAATTATAGTTGTTCAGATAAGCGGAAAATATCTCATCTGTGAAATAAGAACAGATATAATATAGTAGTCAAAGAATTTAAAAAAAGTGATTAACAAAAGGGGGAAAACCCACAACAGATTATAATTAAAGGTTGAGGAAAACTGAGGACAAAAAGGATGGAAAATGGAGAGAAAGGAATATTAAAGGTAGTATTCTAAGAGGTCTGTGTCTAATTATTAGGAATTCATAATAGAGAAAAGAAAGGAAATATTTAGAAAAACAGTATAAAATTTATTCATAACTGAAGAACATGAATATGGATTGACAGAGCCCCTGAATACTCAGTGCAATGAATATGAACACAGAGCACATGAGGATTTCATCAGATTTTGTCAAAGCATTTGACAGTCTCTCATGTTGGTAAATATAGCAAGGATTAGAGTGAGTAGGAGTGGAAGGGCCTTACCAGAGAGTTCTGCTAATAAACCTGTGGGTGTTAGTCCGTAGATAAAGTTATCTTGGCCTTTTTGTTTTTTCTCAGTGATTTGGCTGAGAACATTGACAGCATTTTGATCAAAATGATTTAAAGCTAAGCAAAAAAAAATTAGGTAAAAGAATATGGATTAAAAAAACCCATCCAGTTTAGAGTAACCTGTTTAATAGTATCAGTGTGAAAGGTAATAAATGTATGAGAAAACGCTCCCTGTGTTGTCCTTTATTCTCACACTACTACCACATTCATAACACTTCTGACACTAGGTCAGTGGGTTTTCTGTACATCAATCAATTAAGTGCAACACCACCTGGGGGTCTTGTAATTCATTTCGGTAGTGACCCTATCTACCTGGAGTTAGCAACAGATCTCACAACCTAAGAGCTCAGTCCCACAAGACTGACCTTACTTCAGATGCCAGTCACAGGTCTTGTCTTTCCACCTATACTTCTCATTGGCCATAAATCAGGGTTCTCATGACCTCTTCTTTGTGTTTGATAATTTGCTAGAATTTCTCACAGAACTTGGAAGCATTTAATGTTTGTTGGTTTATTACAAAGGATACAAGAAAGACTATGAGTGAATAGTCCAGTAAAGGCTACACAGGGCAAGGTCTGGAAGGGTCTCAAGCCTAGGAACTTCTGTCCCTATGAAGTTGGAACGTACTACTCTCCCCACTTGTGGATGTGTTCATTAACCTGGAGCTCTCCAAACACCATCCTTTTGGATTTTTGTGGAGGCTTTATTACGTAGTTACTATTGAGTAAGTCATTAGCCATTGGTAATTGAATTCAATCTCCAGCCCCTTTTCCCTCACTGGAGGTGGAGGGAGGCAGGAAATAGTGGCAGTGTTGGTGCGTGGCTTGATTAGAAGATTGAGACTGAAAGTTCCAATCTTCTGATCCCAGGTTGGTTACCCTGGAGACCAGCCCCATTCTTGGACCCTTCCAAAAGTCACCTTGTTAACATCACTGTGATGGAAAGGGCCTTGTTATGAATAACAAAAGGCCCATTTGACCTTAATTTTAGGGACAAAAGACCAAATACAACAAAAGATGCTCTTAAAGAAATTTCAAGGTTTTGGGGAGCTGCCAGCCAGGAACAAAGAACAAATATACAGGCACAGACCAAATATATATTTATTATTTTATTTTATTTGTTAAGATTTTATTTTTAAGTTATCTCTTTATACCCAATGTGGGGCTCAAACCTACAAGAATCACATGCTCTACCAACTGAGCCAGCCGGATTCCCCTGAATTTCTTCTTTTAAATCACAGGATCACAACAGAGATAAGTGAAAATTTTGGATTTCAGTCCAAAGTACCAAATTTATAAAAGTACAGCATGGGAGAAATGTAGCCTATAAAGCACCGGTTTAAAAAAAAAAAAAGATAATAGAATTGTCCCCAAAGTAACTCAGACTTAGTCCTGTCAGTAAAAGCGTTGTATCCAAACAAAGATAGGTGGAGCCCTGATGCACTTTGCTATGATTCAGTCATACCTGTAGCTAATGTGTACATTCCACACTTGATAAACTGCAACTTGTGCATAAGAAGGACCTGATTGTAAGGGGTCACAAAATTGCACTCTGTTGAGAAAGAGGTGGAAGCAGGAGGCACTAGAACTGTAAACATGAGAGGACTGATTTGGCCCAGAATTAAAAAAAAAAAATTCTAATTATAGTTATTCAAGCACTGTGAGTTCCTTCTCAAGCTATTGTTTTTTCTGCCTGGCGGTCAGTGCTACAGAGATGTCAGGGATGTTAGTAGGAGTTTTCTGTATCAAATGGAAATTTGGACGGGATGACTTCTCACCTCACAATCCTTAATTCACTGCCATACTTTAATGTTAATGTAACATATATAATACTATATAAATAAAAATAAAAGAACATATTTTGCCTTTGGCACTTTTAAGAACTAGTCTGGAATGACACCATCTGAATTTTGAACATGTGGTAGCTATTTATGAGACTGTTGGATATAATTTGACTGAAAGTGATAATCTGTCACAAAGTATATCATTAAATAGGATGACATTTTAAAGGATTTTTAGAAGATTTGGGTTACTTCAAGTAAATCACAAGGTTTTTCTTTTTTAAACAGTCCAAGATTGATCAAGACAAGTCTTTTATACTTGAGGAACATATGGACAAAATAAACAGGTACCTAAAGAGAGGTCTCAGTATATCTGTTCTTTTGGAGGGACTATATTAAATTGAATTTGCTAACACTGTAATTACATTGTGTTTAATAATCACTGAATTGGGCGCCTGGGTGGCTCAGTGGGTTCACTCTGCCTTCAGCTCAGGTCATGATCTCAGGGTCCTGGGATCACAGCCCCCATAGGGCTCTGCTCAGCAGGGAGCCTGCTTCCTCCTCTCTCTCTGCCTGCCCCTCTGCCTACTTGTGATCTCTCTCTCTCTCTGTCAAATAAATAAATAAAATCTTTAAAAAAAAATGCACTGAATTGTGAGATCAGCATAGTGCTTTTATTTATTTATTTTTTAAGGAGCTTTTTTCCTACTCTTTCAGGGGGAGAAATAAGTCCATTATACTGAAATACTCTATCTTGCTGATCCATTTTAGTGCAAAACATTTTTTTTTTTTTGGATGGGAAAGAGAGGCTAGAAAATAACAATTGAATTATCTTTTATCTTTATAAAGCATTTTTAATGAAGGTCTTATGAAGCTATCAGCAAAAGATATTTTGTGCGGTGATTTGGGAAATTGATAGACAGGTTCAAGGAACAGAGAAGAGGATAGAAACTATTGGAAAATAAGACAACTATCTCTACATTTTAGAAGCATCAGTTTTTCACAGTTAAGATATTTATATTTAATAGATGCAAGAAAGCATAAGAGAAAATTTAGGCTTTATTTTGCATTAATAAAAGTAGACTGCAAACACTTACCCAGAGAAGCAAGGTTTTATTTCATCATCCTGTAAAATAGCTTGGAAAAATTTTCATTATTGAAATGGAGTTTGGGGAAACCCTAGTGTTTAGATTCATTGCTATTTTGGAAAGAAGAAATCACTTGCAGATTGGTGAAATCATGTGTTTCCTTTTTTATAGTTGGTTCTCGGCCAATACTGTGGAACAGATAATCGAAAATTTACAGCAAGATGGTTCATCTTTTGCCCTAGAACAGCTGAAGGTAATATATGGATCATTTCTGTCCTGAGTGTGGGGAATACTTGTGGTAAGGAAGCCTCTCGGGAGCCTCTTGTGTTGGAGCTCTGTGGTGATGACATACACCACTGCACAGTTGTGGTTTTTTTTTTTTTTTTTTTTTCCCCTCAACTCAGTTGAGTCTCAGAAAGCGTTTTCACAAAACCTTTATCTAAACTCAAGTACCTTGTCTACCTGCTGGATGTTGACAGCAAAGCTGAACTGTTTTTAGGTCCTGTGACTATAACAGAGAAAGACCTCTGTGGACATACCAGGGAGTCCTCCTTGTCCTGGGGAGAAGCATTGAAGGACAGTTTTATTAGAAGGGTTGGGTTATGGAGTATAGTCTTTTTATAGTATATTGTAATTCTGCCATTAATCTATAAATTCAGTTGACTATCTGATCAGTATATGGTCTTTCTAAGCAGTAGATTTAATTAAAAAAAAAAAAAGATTCTTTTTAAACTATTAAGAGGCACATCTATACCCAGAGCTGAGTTTTAAGCAGTGTTTCTCAGTGTTAGGCACCCTTTGATCTTTCTACGTGACTCAACTGGTTACAGCAAAACAAAAGCTGTTTTTGTATAAAGGAGTGCACGAGTACTGACATGCTTGGAGCTATGAGTATGAGACTTGAAATATTTCAGACTTCTATACAAAGAGTAAAAAAGTGTGTTTCCCTTTACTTTGTAGAAAATCTGTTAATAACTTGTCCTTAATTTGATAGTATTTTTCAGTTTGTAGGTATAATTGCCACATTTTATTTATTTATTTATTTTTTAATTGTCACATTTTAATTGTCAGAAAACTTACAAAATACTTGAAGTTTTACCTGTGAAGATGAAAACATTTCTCCATTGTTACTATATTGTCTCTCTCTCTCTTTTTAAAGATTTTATTTATTTGAGAGCTGCTTTTGCACAGCAGGGTTGGGGGGAGGGGTAGAGGGAGAGGGATAAGCAGATAGCTCACTGAACAGGAAGACTGACAGCCCAAGGGGGTTGGGGTGCTCCATCCTAGGACCCCCTGATCTGAGCAGAAGGCAGATAGTTAATCAACTGAACTACCCAAGCACCCTTCCCATTGTTAACTATATTCTTAAGGTGGAAATCCCAAATTAGTCTCTTAAGGTCTTATTTAGTAGTTAGAATTCTATTAACTTTCAAGGATAGGTGTAAATTAGAGGAGATAACACCAGTCATATGTTTTCTTAACTCACAATAGTAAATTAATGTGAATTTTAACAGCTTTTAGAAATGCTTGTATAAATCTAGATAATTATTTTATATTTCAGGGATTCTGATGTTAATTAAGCTGGTTCTCTTATTTCCAGAGCAATACAGAAATTAGTATTCCTGTTTTTTTCCCAAGCAAAGGGCCAGTTAAGTATGCTCATAGTAATTTCATTTGCAAAGAGTCATACAGCACATTACCTCATACCTATATGATGTCACTTTAAAGCAGTACAGATATGCAAGATGACATGTTATTTTAAAATCACTGGCCTACCCCAGAACCAAAAAAAGATAGAACTCAATATTCTTTCTATTCCTCTGGCAATGTGATTATTTTGCATCCAGATGAGGGCAAGTCAGCCATCACAGCTAGGATCACTGTAGGCTAGGATCACTGTAAGCACTCTCATCAGAACGACAGGTTTTGATTTTTATTTAGTTGGTCTCTAGTTCAAATGTGGCCCCAGAATACTAGTATCTGCTGAGGACAACATGATGTGAGGATCCAAAAGTCCCCACTGAGTCTTCTCTGATAGAGCTTAGATACAAGGTTTATTTTAATTATCTCAACCAGAAACATACACCAAAATACAGCTCTGAAGAGAAAATAGCTTTTGGCACCTCAGTGAAAGGCTTGCAGAGCAAATAAATGTTTGAGCAAATTTTTAAAAAGATTCTAGTACTTGTGTCAGTTCTAACCCCTGTGGGCCTTTCAGGGACTCCTGTCTTCCTTCTGTAGGTCCCAATGATCTAGTCTTTTTATGGTCTAAGTTGCAACCACTTACTCTATGTATAAGGGTCCCTTTCCACAATTGCCCATGAGGAAGGACATAACCTTTTCCACATACTTGCTTATTAAATAAAAACATAAGTTTTTTAGTCCTTTCTTTAGATTTCTGAGATTTTTACTGCTACTCTCCAAAGGATAGCATAGATTAAAAAAAAAATAACAAATATGAGTAACTCAGATTCTTTACAACTGATGGAATTTTCATAGTACCTCAGTTTATGTCTTCTCGTGTCCTTTCTTAGATTTTCCTTCAAAGTTAAATACTTTTTTTTTTTTAAAGATTTTATTTATTATTTGACAGAAAGAGAGACACAGTGAGGAAGGGAACACAAACAGGAAGAGTGGCAGAGGGAGAAGCAGGCTTCCTGTGGAGCAGGGAGCCTGATGTGGGGCTTGATCCCAGGACCCTGGGATCATGACCTGAAATGAAGGCAGATGCTTAATGACTGATCCACCCAGGAGCTCCTCAATAGTCTTTTTTAATGCTTATGGTTGGAATTCCTCTCATCTCCTTTTAATCTCCTCTTTGGTATAGGTTGTTCATGATGCCAAACAATCTATGTAAGCTATATGAGCAATTTAGACGTCCTGATGCATAGCTCACATTAGGGAACACTTAACCTAAGTCTCCAATTGCCATGCTCTTGTGTGCATGTATGCACATTTTAATTGTGGTAAAATACACATACAATTTACCATCTTAACCATTTTTAAATATATAATTCAGTTTTGTTGAGTATATTCACCTGGTTGTACGACCAATCTCCAACGACCAAAAGAACATTTTCATCTTACAAAACTGAGTGAAACTTTATACCCATTAAGTAACAGCTTCCCATTTCCCCCTTACCCTAGTTCCTGGTAACCACTATTCTTAGCAACTATTCTATATATTCTATATATTACTATTCTATAGCAACTTTCCATTGCTATAAATTTGACTACTCTGGATACCTCACATAAGTGGAATCATACAGCATTTGTGCTGTTGTGATTGGTTTTTATCACCTAGCATTGTGTTTCAGGGTTCATACATGTTGTAGCATGTATAGAATTTCATTCCCCTTTTAAGGCTGAATAATATTCCCTTGCATGTATATACCACATTTTGCTCATCCATTGTTGATGGGCGTTTAATTCGGGTTGCTTTTACCTTTTTGCTTTTGTGAACAATGCTGCTATAAATATGGGTCTATAAATATCTCTTTAAGATCCTGCTTTTAATTCTTTTGGATATATACCCAGAAGCAGAATTTCTGCATTATATGGTGATTCTGTATTTAATTGTTTGAGGACTCTCCATACTGTTTTCCATAGCAGTTGCACCATTTTATATTTCCACCAACAACAGTGCATCAAGTTTGCCAACTCATTATCTTCTGTCCTTTTTCTATCATCCTGATGGCTATGAGGGGATAGCTCATTGTGGTTTTGATTTACATTTCCCTAATGATAAGTGATACTGAACATCTTTTCATATGCTTGTTGACCATTCTTATCTTTTTTGGGAAATGTCTAGTTCAAGTCCTTCACCCACTTTTTAGTTGGGTTTTTGGTTTTTTAACATGATTGAGCTGTGGGAAATGCTGTCCTGTTTCATCTCCCTTTTCTGGTAATAAGACTAGCAGTCTTGCCAAAGTAAAGAAGTTTCTTCAGGGCCAATGAGGGAAGTGTTTATTTTTTAGAATTGCAAGTGATATCAGTAATCAAAGAAATATGAGTAGAAGAAGTTGAGACCCTTTCCTCCCTAAGCCCAACTGTGTCAGTAAGGACACTAAGCCAAGGAAAGATATTTCAGTAGGATCTCTAATCCTTAGGAGCGCTAGAGTATGAAGTCCATGGCCAGAGAGACAGAGAAATAAGAACAAAGAACAGGGGTCCAATTAGTAGCCAGGAAAGAGTTCCTGAGCAAATGACCAGGGAAACCAGTGTTGCTTTTGTCTTGTCTAGTGATTGATATAATATCATATGATAGGATGGGATAGGATAGGATAGCCTGTTGTGTTAAAGGCTTAAAGGGCAATAATTTCCTTATTTTTAATATTAGAAAGCTTTTTCAATTCTTTGGAATTTCTTCTGATTACTAGTGTGAGATTTATGTATTTGATTTTGAATGCTCATTCTGTGAAGAATAAAAGAAACTCAGTTTTGTACTTGAAGTTAATATAAAATAATATGATACACGTCCTATAAAGAAATCATACATGTGAAAAATTGGGGGAAAAGGAAAACTAAGAATAATTAGGCATAAATTTTAAGAAAGAAGAACAGCAAAATATTAGAGAAATTAAATTTAAAAGATCACTATTTCTGTAAGCTTTGAGAATTAGCCATGTACTGTTTTATTTAAAAATAAAATGACAGGTGTTCATGAAGAATTAAGTTCTACAGAACTTGTTCTTCTGTTGTAAACAACTAGAAGACTGGACAAAAATATATGAAACAAGTGTTTGTTAATATTGGACAATGCAGGCAGCACAGGACTATGATACCTGAGAGGAAGGAAACAAACAGAAAAGCCACCCCCCCCCTTTTTTTTTGTCTTGGCTTCCTTGCTGCAGGAATTTTCAGAATATTGATCTATACATGTTCTAGGTAAAACTCTACAAGACCAGGAAAAGAAATAGGAAAGCAGTAGTGAGAAGAGTTAACAACAAGACACACAGGTCTAGGAAGAACTAGTGTTGCCATCAGCCAGAAAGTTTACACTTTAGTGGTGGGGGTAAATTAATACTAAAGTAAAGGCTGTCCATACCTCCCAAGATAATTCAGTGAGGAAATACATAGTCTTTTCAACAAGTGCTCCTGGAACAATCGGATATCGATATGCAAGAGAAAAAAATACTTGACTTTTCCCTTGCACCTGTGGAGGAGGAGAAGATTCTTCTCTGTCTTCTTAGGGTCTCAAGCCCAGCCTAAGAATTAAACTGACATAAGCCAGATAGATTAATGGGAGAACAGCATACAAATTTTATTAAATTTTTACATGTACATGGGAGCCTGCACAAGAGAATGAAGATCTGAACAGATAACTAGAGCAGGGAGCTTTTGTACCTTTTAGACAAATTTGTGAAGAATTAACAAGAGAAAGGAGTTTCATCTAGTGGTAGTAAATGGTGAAGAAGTAACTGGGAAGATAGGGGTTAGTTTAACAAGGTTTATTTGTATAGATGTTTTGGCCCCACGTTCCCTGTCTCTGGTGAAAAGAATGTCTTCCTTCTATACCGAGGACATCTTTCACATGTGAGTTTTATTTCCTGGAAAAAAAGAAGGGTCATATTATTTCTCAAGTACCTTTAACTCAAAATAATCAATATACCAATGTGTCATATCTTGAGGCAACATGCTCTGAACTCCTTCCCACCATATTGAATTCAAAGTGGATTAAGCACCTAAATGTGGGAGCTGAAGCTATACCACTTCTAAAGAAAACATAGAAAATCTTAGTGACTTTGGGTTAGCCAGGATATTTTAATGCAAAAAGCAAGAACTGCACAAGAAAAATAAATAGATCTTTATTATAATTAAATACTTTTATTTTTGAAAGGCACTGTGGAGAAAATAAATCACAGATTGGGAAATATATTTTTAAAACTTGTATCTGATAATAGGGCTTTATTGTATAACAAAAGAACACGTACAAGTTAATGAGATTACAAACAGTGCACCTAGAAAATGAAATTTCGATACTTCACCAAAGAACATGTGTGAATGGCCAGTAAGCACATGTAAAAATGCTCAAGATCTTTAATCATTAGGAAAATGCAAATTAAAACCATGGTGAGATGTTACTGTGCATCTCTTAGAATGGCTGGAATTTAAAAGGTTGACAGTACCAACACCAAGTGTTGGTAAGGATATGGAACATTTACAACTCACACATTGCTGGCAGAAAAGCAGTTTGGCAGACTCTTATAAATGAGTTGTACATTTACTGCAAGGCCCAACAGTCCCACCCTGAGGGATTTACTCAAGAAAAATGTAAACATATGGCTACACAGATGCTTGTACTCACACGTTCATAGTAACTTTACTATAATGGCCAAAAACTGGAACACCGCTCAACTGTAAGAAGGGATAAATTAGTGCTGCACGAAACAACGTGGATGAATCTCAGAAGCATTGTGCCAAGTGAAAGAAAACAGGCAGGACACACAGGACTACTTTTGATTTTATTTTTATGAAATTCTAGAGAATACAAAATTATATTGTATAGAGAATAGATCAGTTACCTGTGGGTGGAGTTGAGGAAAGGAGAACTCTTTTGGGGTGATGGAAATGCTCCAAATCTTGATTGTGGGGGTAGTTGCACAACTATATACATTTATCAAAAGTTACAGAACTCTACACATAAAGTGAGTGAATTTTCTAAGTTTTATATATACATATATATGTATATGTATGTATGTATATATAACAAGCTAATTATTTTTAAAAAATCAAAATGAAATCCCAAATTAAATTTGAAAAGTTTGACCTAAGAAGTACATATTATATTTGCTGAAGGTACCCATGACACTTTGCCGTTTATTGCTATGATTAAGAGTAATTTAATGGCAGTGTGGATGGGTACATTGTGTCTTTGGGGAAGGAGTACAGTAAACCATAAGGGGAAGATACATCAATATGTGTAAAGAGGAAAACAGCTTTTTGGTCCACTGATGGATTATCATTGACCCTAAAACACTATCCAGAGGCATTTGGGATATCATGAAAGAGCAGTACTTGATTCTTTGGACATTATCTTTGCATTTTATTTAAATTGTTAAGGCTTTTAAGAAATTACTGGAGAAGTCTTTTAAGATAAGCAAAAAGCACTCTTGTTGGACTGGCTCTAAGCCTTTGCTGCAGGTAGAAGAAGTACCAGTCCCCATTTCTTTAAAGTGCTGTTTGGTCTTTATATAATAATACGACCCTTCAGAATGATAAAGAATATATTTAAAAATAAAAATATTTCTGTGAAATCGCAGTATACTATGAATTAGACTGACTTGCTCTAGTTCAGGTATTTTGTATTTTTATCAGTTTATTGTCAATCTGAACACTTGGAAAAGATTTATAGATATAAGTACAAAATATGTAAGCTTATTTTAAAAAGTACTCACTGTTCATAGTATAGTAAATATAAATCATCCAAATATACATGAATTCCTGATTGTTGGGGTTCCTTCTTTTGGACTTAAATCTGACAGAGCCTATAGACTTGTAGAAAATGTCATAAATGACATCTTTTTTTTTTTAATAAAGAAAAAACCTCTAAAGCTCATTTTCCAAGATCACCTACTAAATCAGAGAAGGAGTTGGAGCTTATATGTCTGTATTAGCCCTTCAGTCAACCATGAGGCCTACTTGGTAGAATTCTTCTAATTCTGTCATTATAGGCTTATTGAATACTGTTCTTTTAATTGTATCCATATAGGCTTGTTGTATAATGCATGTCAAACTGTATGTTATTGAGTATTCTGGTAGATGCTGAGGGGAGGGGCAGAGGGAATATCCTGAGTTTTTCTTTTGTTGGAAATTCCCCAGGATTTGATAAAACTTAAGAAAAGAGGCGTTCCTAGGATTCTTACTGAAAAGGCAATGACTATAATGCTGTTAACACTGTGAGTGCAAGGACCATGTCCTGTTCACAGTTGTCTCCTCTGAAGTGTCTGATGCATAGTAGATGCTCACTAATACTGAATTGAGATGAGAATGTGAATTATTTGAAAAAAATATAGGAAAAAAAGAAGTTGGCTCTTTGGCATAAACAAGACAGCTAATTTTTAAAGGGTCAGATAATTTAGTTACAACACTAACCAGTGTTTTACCAAGGAGAAACAGTTCACCAGGTTGTGTGGGTGCAGGATCGTATCCATAAACATTTCTGACATAGCTTAAGATCCAACTCCTAATCATTTATCCGATTTTCTGGATTAGTCTCTGTGTTCCCCTTTTAATGAATGAGGCTGTATTATATGAGCTCCTTTAACTCTCTTACACCATCCTTGTAATTCCTCTAACATGTGTCTCACTTTCTTGCGGAGGGAAATAATCCCCATCTGTGCTTTCATTTCATCCTTTCCTGCCTCATTTAGGAAATACTTGGCATCAGTCCTCTCCCTCTTTCAGTTACCTACAAAATTTTACCTTCTTGGGTGAATGCACATTTCCTTCTGCCCTTATTTCAAAAGCTTTCCTACTCTTAGAAAAAGCTGTATCTTAACAGTTTTTTCTGACTTTGTCTTCCCCTCCTTGCCATCAAAATTACACAAGTAAGTTTTTATTAACTTCTACCACCTGACATGTCTTCTCCACCTTTGTTCTTTTTGACTTTTCATCAGCCTTTGACATTGATTACCTTTATAACCTTGCATGTTAGAAAGAGGTAGGCTTTGGGGTTGTCAGGCTTGGGTTTGGATTCCTCTCTGTGTGACCCTGGATAAATTCTTATCAGGCTGTTTTCCTCATTTGTACAGTGTGCACACATGTGAGCTAAGGGAAATGTGCTCGATACTTATTCCATCCCTTCCCTTCCCTATTTGGCTTGGTTTCCGACACCTTGCACTATCCATTTTTGAGGTAGGTAGTATTACAGTCTCCATTTTACAAATGAGGAAACTAAGGTCAATCCTGTCGGAGGTGGTGGAACTGGAATGCTGCCACTGAGTTGTGGACTCGAGTTCAAACCCTGAGTCTCTGTGCCAAACTGGCAGTATACTAAGAATTGTTGGAAACTAGTTTTCCTTGGGTTGTCAATGCACTTTTTTTTTTTAATGTGGTGTCTGTTAACAGGAAATCTCTTTAATTACTAATTCATTAAATGTTTGAACCTGTGGAGCTTTTCAATTGAAATTTTCTTCCTTTTTTCCCCCTAGTGTATTTATGTGTGCGTGGCATAAGTGCAAACATCTGGAGACCTTACGTGGCCATTTTTTCCTGTCTGTTTCATCTGTTCTTCCATCCACCCCTGCCCTCCTAGTAACCACTAGTTCTCTGTATTTTAAGTTGGCTTTTTTGTTTCTCTTTTTTTCTTTGTTCATTTGTTTCTTACATACCACATGAATGAAATCATATGGTATTTCTTTTTCTCAGACTTATTTCACTTAGCATGATATGCATGAGATCCATCCATGTTGTTGCAAAAATCAAGATCTCATTCTTTCTCTGACGGGGTAATACTCCATTATATGTACATACCACATCTTCTTTATTCATTCCTCTATTGATGGACACTTGGGTTGCTTCCATCTCTTGGCCATTGTAAATAATGCTGCAATAAACATAGGGGTGCATGTATCTTTTCATATTAGTGTTTTTGTTTTCTTTTGGTAGGTACCTAGTAGTGGGATTACTGGATTGTATGGTAATTCTATTTTTAATTTTTTGAGGTACCTCCATAATGTTTTCCACAGTGGCTGTACCAGTTTGCATTCTTACCAACAGTGCACAAAGGTTCCTTTTTCTCCATATTCTCACCAATACTTGTTCCTTATCTTTTTTATACTGGCCACTCTGACAGGTGTACACTGTATCACATAGTGATTTTGGTTTGTATTTTACTGCTGATCAGCGATGTTGAATATCTTTTCATGTGTTTTTTGGCCATGTGTATGGACTCTTGGAAAAATGTTCATGTCTTTTGCCTGTTTTTTAATTGGGTTGGTTTGTGTCGAGTTGTAGAAGTTCTTTATATATTTTAGGTATCAGTCCCTCATTGGATATATCATTTGCAGATATCTTCCCCTCTTCAGTAGGTTGCCTTGTCATTTTGTTGATTCTCTCCATCACTGCAAAAAATTTTTTTATTTTGGTGTATTCCTGCTAATTTTATTTTTGCTTTGTTTTCCTTGCCTTTGGAGACATATATAGAAAAATATTTCTACTGTCAGTGTCAGAATTACTACCTGTGTTTTCTTTTAGGGGTTTTATGGTTTCACATATCACATTTAGGTATTTGATCCATTTTGAGCTTATTTTTAATATGCTCTAAGAAAGTGGTCCAGTTTCTTTCTCTTGCATGAAGCTGTCCAGTTTTCCCAACACCAGTTATTAATGAGCCTATCTTCTCTCCATTGTGTATTCTTGCCTCATTTCTTTTTTTTTTAATTTTTTAAAGATTTTATTTATTTATTTGACAGAGAGATCACAAGTAGGCAGAGAGGCAGGCAGAGAGAGAGGAGGAAGCAGGGAGACTGATGAGGGCCTCGATCCCAGGACCCTGAGATCATGACCTGAGCCGAAGGCAGAGGCTTAACCCACTGAGCCACCCAGGCACCCTTGCCTCATTTCTTATAAATTAGTTGACCAAATAAGTGTGGGTTCATTTCTGGTGTCTCTTTCTGTTCCATTGATCTGTTTGTTTTTGTGCCAGTACCCTACTGTTTTGATTACTATAGCTTTGTACCGTTATCTTAGAAACTGGGATCTTAATACCTCCAGCTTTGTTCTTTTTTCTCGAGATTGCTTTGGCTATTTGGGGTCTTTTTTGGGTCCATATGAATTTTAACATTATTCCAGATCTTTGGAAAATGCTGTTGGTATTTTGATAGGGATTGTATTAAATCTGTAGCTTGCTTTGTGTAGTGTGGGTATTTTAACAATACTGGTTTTTCTAATCCATGAGCATAGAATATCTTTCTATTTGTGTCATCTTCAGTTTCTTTTATCAGTGTTTTATAGCTTTCAGCATGTAGGTCTTTCACCTCCTTCATTAAGTTTATTCCTAGGTATTATTTTTGGTGCAATTATAAATGGGATGGTTTTCTTATTAAGTGACCTTTTTAATGAAATTAATTAGTAGCCAACTGAGGAAGTATAGCAAAGAAAGAGTTTGTGTTTTGAGAATTCTAGATTGTATATAAAGTGCCAAGCCAAGAAAGAGGACACAGGCAGCCACAATGGTGGTTCTGAGGTACATGATTGTGGGATTATATACTACAGCCTGTTGGAAGGGGAATCATAACTTCATTGACTTTGTAGACTAGAAAAGATAGACGGTGGTTATGTCAATCCTTTAAGTATACCTTTCAGCATTGGGAATGAAGTTCTTCCCAGACGTTTAGCTGTGATCATGTGGGCATTGCTCTAGCTAGAGAAAACCAGTGGTTTCATCAGCAAAATGGACCCCTTGTCTTCTTGCCTGTTAAAAGGAGGGGCCTCCTTGCATAGTATGCAGACTGCTGTAGGTGCCATCATTCTCCTGGTCTGTAACCAGAAAGGCGAGACCATGGAGTGGGATTGCTCCACGGGCATTAAATGAGATCATGTGCATATAGCACTGGGGCAGAAGGGTGAGTTCCTATGAAGATGAATTAGATGCATAAAAAACCTTAATTGCTTTTCTGTTGCCTGAAAACTATATTGCAGTTATAAAGACCAGGGCAAGCATCAGATTTACTTAACGTAAAATGGGAGCTCTTGTAGCAGCTGTTGGTCACAATCATATGCATGTGTCAAAACACTAGCAATGGCATCTTTAAATTTAAAAGGAAGGGGCACATAGCATTGTAGCCAAGGAGTCAGACCTGTTATTCTTCCTTTATTAAATATTTAAATGCTATGGAAGACCACCTCATGGTATCTTGAATTGTTTTCTCTCCTTTTAAAGTAAATTGATTTATTTATAGATAAAGACTGCAGTTCAGTTCAAACATTTTTCTGTAGACACAAAATGGGAAGGAAAGAGCTGCATTTCTACTCTACCTTTATATTATAAAGTAAAATGTTCTCTGATATCTTAGTTGTAACATGTATATTAATTTTACTTAAGCATATAATCACTGCTTACCTAGTTAGGATCATAATTTATGTCAGGCAGCTACAAATTATAGATTTCTTTTGTTAATTTATGGGTACAGCATTTATTCCAGTGGTAGAATGGTTTGTTATTACAAGAGATTAGAAAACCACTGGTGCTTTGACAGGATGAGGCTATGGCATAATCTCACTTTTATGAAACTGTCATGTGAAAGTACTGTTTAAGGAGCAAATTTTGATAAGATTTATATCAAAACTCAGCTAGTTTGGTACAGATAATAAAGGAACTCTTGGGCTAAAACTAGTAAAAAATTTTTTCTCCAATAGGTAATTAATAAAATGTCTCCAACATCCTTAAAGATCACACTAAGGCAGCTCATAGAGGGATCTTCAAAGACCTTGCAAGAAGTGTTAACTATGGAATATCGGCTGAGTCAAGCTTGTATGGTAAGAATTTTAAAAATATATACTTACTTTCTATTTGTGGAAGTAATAGATGTTCATTGTAGAGCATGTAAAATACAGAAAGCTGTAAACAAAAACCTTAAAACTACTTGTTAATCTACTCTGGAAACACAGAAGGCCAATTTGCTTAAGGTATGTGGAACTATTGCTCTTGTATTGTTCTTAAGCTTTTATGAAACAGCAATTACATTTGTGTGTAAGTGTAAGAAAGCCTCTAATCTCAGGTGGAATCCAGAATTAACCATTTTTCACTGATGGTGTCTGACCTTTGGGCAAGAAGCATAAACTCTATAAGTCTGAATTCCTTCACTGGTAAAATGAGAAATATGTGCATATATAAAATGTATGAATGGGTGATAATTAGTTTGTTCCATGTTTTAATTTAGATTGACATTGAAAATGCCATTGTAAATACACTTAAAATAGACTGACATAGAATATTAATTTTATGAAACATTTCAGAGTCACAGAGATTTCTTCTAGATGGTAAACTCATAGAAAGCAGAATAATCACTTTTGTGTTATATGTAGAGGGCCCTTAATTTATGGCCTAAAGGAAATATTTTTTTTAATAACTAGAAAGTAGGTCTCCCTAACGGACTTTCATGTCTTGAAATAGTTTTTAAGTATTTAAAGTAGTTCATCTAACTATAAATAAAACTCTGTTAGTCACTGTAATCTTACAGTCACACCTCTAGTAAGTAGCAGCTGAGGTCTATTGTTAAGAGAAGTTCTATGGCAGGCACTTTATATGTATCCTCACCATTACATTTTATAGTATTTCTAGAATGGTAGGAACTATTCCTTCTCCACTTTACAGATGAGGAAACTGGCATAGAGAAGTAATGTGCCTAATGTGGTGTAGCTATTAAGTGGTAGATATATGGTATGTGAAACTAGGTGGACTCACTCCAGGGCCTGCACTCTTGGCCACTGCCCAGTATACCTCACACTCTATGTTTTCCCCTGTACATTTACTGTACTGCCTGGGTTGATCAATTCCTTCCTTCCTTCAGCAAATAAGTTATGTTGCCAGGCACTGTGCTAGGTGTTATGCTATGGAGAGAAAGACTAGTCCTTGTTCTCATGTAATTTACAGTCTACTGAGACTGTCAAGAACAGGTAAACAAAATAAGTAAAATAATTACAAATTGTGATTAGTGCTCCAAAGAAAACATACAGGTCGATTATAGAAAGAAGTGATGCAGGAACAGGGGAAGTGAGAGAGACAAAGGGAAGACATCTCTGAGTTGTCAGCTCATCTGTAACCTAGAGTGTAAGAAATGAGTATGTTGAGAAGTCTCTTGGGTCACAGCAGTGGATGATTTTGTTCAATTTGCTTTAAGAAGGTAATTACTGATGCGGATGGAGATGGGGTTGGAAGGGTTCAGGGATGAATGTAGAGACCAGATGTGAGTCTATTGCAGTAATCCAGCTGCAGAGTATAGTGGCTTAGATGAGGGTGTTAGCACTGGAGAGAAGTGAATGGTTTTGAGGATCGGTGTAAGAGACAGAATTGATAGGCCTTGATAATGAATGAGGGAAGGAAAGAGTGCATTTAGAAGTTGGAGCTTGGAGGAGGTGTGGGTTAGAGATTTAAGTCTGAAAGACATTAGAACCACTTTTTAAAGAAAGAAACTTTGGAGGGGTGCCCAGGTGGCTCATTCGGTTGAGTATCCCGACTCTTGATTTCAGCTCAGGTCCTCATGGGTCATGAGATCGAGCCCCAAGTCCCTGCTTTCAGCTCCGTGCTCAGCGGGTAGTCTCCTTGAGGTTCTCTCTTCCTTTCCCTCTTCCCCTCCCCCTGCTCATCTGCATGTTGTCTCTCTATGAATAAATATATTTTTTAAAGATTTTACTTATTTATTTGACTGAGAGAAACACAGCTAGAGAAGGAACACAAGCAGGGGGAGTGAGAGAGTGAGAACCAGGCTTCCCACCAAGCAGAGAGCCTGATTCGGGGCTCGATCCCGGGACTCCAGGATCATGCCTTGAACCAAAGGCAGACGCTTAATGACTGAGCCACCCAGGCACCCCTCTATGAATAAAATCTTAAAAAAACACTTTGGAGATTAGGCACTAGTAGAGACACTACAAATGCAAAATAGACCACACACCTCCCCACCCCCACACCTGCCCCATGCCATATCCTCCTTCCACTTTCAGATAGGATTTACCAGAGAAGACTTGACTGAGAAGATGTTGTTTGACAACATGAGGAAGTGAGGGAATGAGCTGTGCAGGGATCTGGGGAGGAGCACCCAGGCAGAGGCGGGTACAAGGCTCCAAGGCAGGGGTGTTGCCTGCCTGTCCCAGGAGCTGCAGGGAGCTGTGGACAGAGTGGGCGGAGAAGGGGGCTTGGTGAGCGAGAGAGATGAGGTTAGAGAAAGGCTGTGCAGAACACGTATAACCTGGAGGTCTTCCTAAAACTTTGACTTTTGTTCTGAGTCAAATGGGAAGCCACTGGGTTTTTGAGTAGGGAGCGACATCTTGTATTTTAACAGAATTGGTAAGTCAGGTGCTGATGTGTCAAGTATAGGATGGATAAGATCATACAGAGAGAAAAATGAGAGAAGTGTATCTGAGCTCTAAGAAATCCAGCCCTTTGGATTAGTGGAAAAAGAGCAGTGGGAGAGAAAAAGGACAGAGGTCGGAGAACCAGGAGAGTGTGGGGTCGTGGAAGCAAGAAATGAGTGTTTCAAGGAGGGAATATTGCCAAGGTATTAGTAGGGTAGGATAAAGACATCTTTAACATACCACAACACTGAAGTTACAGGGGATTTTGGCAAGCCATTTCGGAGGAGTTTTGGGGCAGAAGTTAGAGTGTGATGAGTTGTAGAGTAAATGAGTAAATGGGATATGGACAAGTGGAGGCTATATATACACAACTATTTCTTCTTGAAACAAATAGGGTAGAAACTGGGACTGTGGAATCAAGTGAGGTTCCTTGTTATTTTATAAGGTGGAAGATACTAGAACATGTTTATAAATGATAGGGAATGACCCAGTAGAGAAAAAAGATGATGTTGATACCAATAGTAGTTAACATTTACTGAACACATACTATATGTCAGATGCTGTGCTGGGAGTAAGATAATCCTCTGGTGGATGTATTGATATTGCCCTTTCATGTAAGGAAACTTGACTTTAGGGAAGTTAACTAGCCCAGGGTCAGTCGTTACTGTGTAGTAGAGGCAGCAGGTGAGCCTAGATTTTGTTGGTTTTTTAAAATTAACATATAATGGGACACCTGGGTGGCTCAGAAGGTTAAGCCACTGCCTTCGGCTCAGGTCATGATCCCAGAGTCTGGGGATCGAGTCCTACATTGAGCTCCCACTCTGCGGGGAGTCTGCTTCTCCCTCTGACCTCTCTGGTCTCGTGTTCTCTCTCTCTCTCTCTCTCTCAAATAAATAAACCTTTTTAAAACAGTATATAATGTATCATTGGTTTCAGAGGTACAGGTCTGTGATTCATCAGTCTTAAATAATATCCAGTGCTCATTACATCTCATGCCCTCCTTAATGTCCATCACCTAATTACCCCATCCCCACACCCCCGCACCCTTTACCCCTCCAGCAACCCTCAGTTTGTTTCCTATGATTAAGAGTCTCTTACAGTTTGTCTCCCTCTCAGGTTTCATCTTGTTTTATTTTTCCCTTTCTTCCCCTATGATCCTTTCTTTTGTCTCTTAAATTCCACATATCAATGAGATCATATGGTAATTGTCTTCCTCTGACGGACTTATTTCGCTTAGCACAATACCCTCTAGCTTCATCTATGTCATTGAAAATGGGAAGATGTCTTTTTTTGTTGGCTGAGTAGTGGAGTCCATTGTATATATATACCACATCTTCTTTATTCATTCACTTGAGCACAGACATTTGAACTGCAGTCAGTTACTGAGCTATGCCGCCTACATTGATATTGCCAGGGGTAAAAATAGGGATAGATAACCTTCTCAAGCACAGTCCTTGAAAAAAGGAAATGTGAGTGGGAATGGTGGGGAGAACAGGCCTTTGAAAGAGGGATCGTCCCTTCCTCCATAGTTAGGAAAGAGAAAGCATGGTATAGATGGGTGTAGTTGGGTTGCAGGTATTTTAGGAGTGGGAGAAGAGAATGTTCATGGCTTAGTGCTTCTCTTTTTGTAATGAAATAGGTTAAGTCATTAGCTGAGAATATAGTGAGAGTAAAATTTACTAGGGGTAGAAGTTGAGAAGGCAGAAGAAGACAGTTAAAATCATTATCTTGGGAAGTGGAGAAGAAAACATAGATCGTTGGGCAATTTTCCATGCCTGTTTGAGATTTGTGGTCATGAATTTTAAATGAAACCAATGACAGATTTTTCTGCAGCAAGATTTAGCTCCTTGAAAGCAGAAAGAGGCAAATGGTAGGGGCAGCTGGTACTGGGATTTTGCCAGGATGGACTAAAGGGGAGAAAAAGCCTTGAGGGAGATGAGGGCATTTTCAAGTGAAAGTGAACACAATGAAGTGGTGAAAAAATTGTAGGATCAATGCACAGCAGTGAATGTACTTGAGCAGATAAGAATCAGAGGTGGTGCTTGAGAGAGTGGGTCAAAAGGCAGTCCAGTCCCTGACTCTATTTTAGGCTGTAGCTATGGGAGTGGAGAAGACAGATCATTACTTGGAATAATGATGCTTGGAAATTCACCATTTAATCTCAATTTTCTTTTAGGGAGGCCATGACTTTTATGAAGGTGTTAGGGCAGGTAAGTGATGATTGTTTTCTTCCTGGCTCTTGTGGAAATAGGATTTGTGAACATATACTGTTAAAGATAATAATTGTTTTATTAGTGAAATTTTCACTTTCATAAAGATATTGTAAAGTTGTTCCTTTTTTATTTTTCAAAATTATTTATTCGTTTATCTTTGTGTGTTTCTTTTTTATTACCAACTGGTGCATAAGGGAATATCAGTCTCTGAAGTCAATATTGTTTGAAAAATTCACATAACCGGTGTCACTGCTCTCTAATTTATATGTAAAAGATAAACCTGCTTCTCTAATCCCATTGACGGCCTCTGCTATGTATAGCTGGGTTTGAAAGTTCATTCTGCTGCTGGAGCCTTGGAAAGGTGTATTTATTCCCTTGCAAGAAGCCCCCAAGTCTCCTACCCCTCCTCTCTCTAGTACTGGCCTGGCCATTCCTGGCAGTGTTGAACCCTACCATTATCTCTTTGCCTGTACCTGAGCAGTTATACCCTGACATTGAGAAAAAAAATGACATCATTAGTAACATCTGCTAATGTTCTTATTAATTTGTTTTTATCATCTCCAAAGTCCACATATTTAGAAAAAGTGAAATGATTTATCTTTTATTCTTAGCAAATTTGCAAAAAACAGTTTATGTATAAGCCTATATCTCCATAAATAATAGCTGTTATTTATGTTGCATAAAATGAGTTTACCCCTTTGTGTTTTGCATATCTAATTTTTTAAATGTTTTTATTGATCACTTTAGTAGAGTAGAGACTCTGTATATACTTTATCTGAATAGAAGATTATATTCTTTGAGCTGTATGTAAGCTTTGATAAAGACTGGTCACTCTTGTAGAATTCTCTTAACTTACGGCATGGTGCAATATCAGAAATAAGCTGGGGTTCAAATCCTTTTAGAGGCCTCAGGAAATTGAGTCAGAGGGGATGGCAGTATGTTTTTTAAAAACGCATTTTTCACACTAATTCCCTGCAAATTCTGCATGTGGATCAGAGCCTGGACCTCTGATATAAGGAGGACCTGTTTGCTACTTGGGTTCTAATGCATTCATTATATGTTACAGCAGCCCTCTTAAACTTAAAAAACAAAGGCATTGTTTTCATATATACTGTCAGTTATTTAATGGAAACAGTTGAAACCAAGCAGCATCCAAGTTACGGTTCATAACACAGGAGCTTATCAAACTACTTTTTAATGAAGAGAGTGTACTGCCTCATCTTTTAGCATAACCTCCGTATTTTGCAAGCAGCATCTATTCTGGGTAAAACTGGTGTTCTTGCATAATCAAATGTTTGCTACAGTTTGCTAATTATAAAATATGTTAGCAATTTAGATAAAGTAAACTAGCAAATTATGGGAATGTTTGTCAAAAATTCTTACTCTTAACAGCTAGAATAAGCTTCTTCCTGGTTATAGAAGAAAATATAGATTTCAGCAGAACTAGAGTTTCCAAAAGGAATTTGAGTGGGTGCCTCATGAGACTTGAAAAAACCCGAGCTGTCTACATGGCAGGAACTTGTTATATCTATGCTAAGTAAAAAAATTATGTCTGTGTGAAAAGAACATACAGATTTTATTAATATTCTTTCCTTTTGCCCTTCAGACTGTCAGAGGGGTAGATACCATGATAGCATTGGCTAGAGGGCTTAAAAGGGAAGAGATTCCTGAAGAAAGGAATGTTCCAGAGTTGTTTTTAATTATGCTGTTTGGGGAAAGTGAAACTGTCAGATTGGCAGGGATCATAACATCAGTGTTACCATTCTGTAGCTAGGCAGCCCAGACTTAAAAACCTCCAGTATGGGGCACCTGAGTGGTGCAGGCAGTAAAAGCATCCAACTCTTGGGTAAGGTCAGGTCAGATCTCAGGGTTGTGAGATTGTGCCCTGCATCAGCCTCCCCCCTCAACAGGGAGTCTGCTGGAGATTCTCTCTTCCTCTCCCTTGGCCCCTCCTCTCCCCTCATTTGCTTACTCTCTAAAATAGATAAATCATTTAAAAAAAAGAAAAAAATTCCAGTATCCACAAGAATGATGAACATTTTAAGCATGGCTAAAATTCTCTACTACAACCATATTTAGTACCCCTTCTCTCTTTTTAAAAAAATTTTTGAGGCAATTGTAGATTTACAGTTGTAAGAAATAATATAGAAAGATCCTGTGTACTCTTACCAAGTTTTCCCAAACAGTAATGATTATATAACAGCAGTATACTCTCACAACCAGGAAAGTGACATCCCCTTCCCTTTTTAAAGGACAGGTTTGACAATTGCCTCATACTTATGAGCCTATGGGGATGCTATGTGGCCACACTAAATGATGACTACACTGAAATAAGAGAACTATTTTCTTAGGATAACCTGATGGTGGTCTGCTATTTTAATTCAGAGCTCTGTGAACTAGAGGATTCAGCAGAACAGCAGTATCCACATTTAATTATGCATAAAGTCATCCCCTTCCCTCTACTTCAAGTAATTTTCCTTTCAATTTAATGTGGAGGAGTTTAGAAGGCAGATCTGGGGCCTCCACCCTCCCCTGCCTTCCCTTTAAACCACACCAACTCAGGTTTTAGCTGTTTTATAACAGGAAGATTTCATTTATGATTTCATGTTAAGAAGGCAAAGGCTTAAGCCACATTAGTTTATAGGCTTTATTCAGGCTTCAGGCATTAGACTTATTGAGCAGGTTGGAAAATAGCTGTCATCATCAGTACATTGCTATCCATCCAATCCTGTGGAGCCTTAAAAGAAAAATGGAACACATAAAAAATTTTACCTTTGCAGAAAAAAGTGTGCTATAGAAAATATGTCTTGTCAAAAAAAAAAAAGAAAAAAAATATGTCTTGTCTAAGGTAGTTTCTTTCAATTCAGTAATTAATACCTGAAAGACACATACTAACATTTCTTATGTTTTCACTTGACAGTTTTAATAGATAAAGACCAGAGTCCAAAGTGGAAACCATCTGATCTAAAAGAAGTTACTGATGAAGATTTGAATAACCACTTTAAGTCTCTGGGAAGTAATGATTTGACATTTTAAGGTGACTAAATTTTTAAGGGATTATTTTGGAGCATGTGTTAGCAACTATAGTACATGGGCCAAATCTGGCCTGCTGCCTGTTGTTGAGTTTTCCACAAGCTAAGAATGGTTTCTGCATTTTTAAATGGCTGAGGAAAAAAAATCAAAGACTAATACGTCATGACATGTGAAAATTAAATGAAATTCAAAGATCAGTGTTCATAAATAAAGATTTATTGGCACATCGTTATACTCAGCTGTTTATACTTATTGTCTATGGCTGCTCTGAGTACTTGGAACAGAGGCCGTAAGGCCGGCAAAGCCTAAAATACTATCTGATCCTTTTCAGAAAATGTTTGCCCTCCTGTTTTATAAAAATAGGAACATTTGAAGGTCTTAAATATCTAATTGAAATGAGAACCTTAAGTTTAGTCTTTGGGTAGTAGTTTTTATGTTGATTAAATAAACTTATGTATAGATTATTAAAAAACCACCCTGAAACTTTTTGGCTGTTTTGTTAATGCTTCCCAGAATTTTCTGCATATATAAACCTGTTTTAAAGTAATTATGTTACTATAGAAGTGTTCCTTTTTTAGTATTAGAAATCTCAGGCAAAACAAAAAGGTTTTTATGAGGTTGTCTCTGGTATTATTAATTCAGCTTTGGTCTTCCCTCAGGTTAACCAGAATCCCTCCCTATGGTGAAAGTGATGGTTGTTTTGTAGGATTTGTTAATCTGAAACAATGAGGAATTAGGAAACTCCAATCTCTAAAATAGAGAACATTGCTTTCTACAATTTACATTAAACTTGTGTGTGATAAGTTATTTGCTGTTACATAGTATAAATCAGGAGGAAAAAAAATAAGGACTTTTGTTCAAAATAGAAATATGTTCAAAAACTGTTGACAAAATAAGTTTCTCCTAAGGTACACAAGAAACTGCAGGGTGTTCCAGACTTGGGACATTAAAGTCAAGGTAAGAATAATCTTTAAAGGTCAGTCTATCATTTATTTTATGACTTACATATAGTTTTCCTTTCATCCCAAACTACTCAGAAACCAAGAGAATTAGTTTTTTTTTTATTTTTAATAAAGAACAGAAGGTGACAAAACTGAAAAAGACATCAAAGATCATATCCTGCACCCTTCTTATAGATGAGGAAATTGCAATCTAGGAGTTGCTTTAAATTTTCTAAATATTTAACATGAAGCATTCCCCCCCTCCAAAAAAAGTCAAGAACAGATTTAGAATACAGATGGCATGACAATGGACATATTTACATTTATATTCTTAAAGTTCTTAAATTGGACCTTGAATGATCCAAGAAATTATTTGTGTCGGTGGATTTTTTATTCACTGTGTATTCATTAGAAATGCAGAAAATGTTAAGTTCTTTATATCAAAAAAGTTGACAGTACACAGTACTGAAAGGCATTTGCTTTAATCAGAACTCATAGCTAGTTTATGGCAACTGGACTTTTATCGTATGATTAGAAAAAAAAATGCTTTCACAAAAATATTTGGAAAAATACCATTTCATAGCTAAGTTTTACCAGGAGGAGAATTAACAAAACTTGAGTTTTGTGAAGTAAGATAATAGGGAGCTTGTGCCCACTGTTCCGAGGAAGGTATGTCCTATTTGGCCACAGAAATACAGGGATGAGGGCATTATGATCAAGCAAACCATATATTTGTTGGAACTTTGTTTTTAACTTACTTTTCCTTGACATTATTTATCATGTGTCTCTAACTTTGATTTCTAAAACTATAATACAAAAACATAGTTTCCTCCTCTCATAAAATGCCAGTAATATTAAGAATATGAATGTCATGCTATCTCCTTCATTCAATGTGTCTGTTTTTAATACTAATAAGGCAGTTAGATACAAATTATTCTTTTGGAACTAAGATCATTTTTATCCCCTTAAATTGTGCTCTGAGTGCTAATGACCACAGGTAGTTTGCAAAGAACAGATAAGTGAACTGAAAATTGAGAACGCTGGGGATCAGAGGTTTGCTACTGAAAGGTAGTAGAACACAAGAGACCTTTACCTGGCAAGGGAGCAGTGAAGCACTGTTTTGGGGTTCAGTGAGGGACTGGCACACTTCCTCTGATAATCTGCTGCATTTACAGTTGCGATCTGAGGTTCCTTGTTACATTGGGCTCATCTACCCCTACCCTGGATGTTCTCAAGAGAAAAGATTCAGTGGTTGGGCACATGTCAGTGTGGTAAAGAAAGGAACTTGCTCCGTGTCCCTTCCCTCAGACAGAACACTGGAGACTTGTTTTTGCAGTGTGTCTTCTGATGGAGCCTGATGTGAATGCTGTTTCTTGTGCCCTCTTTTCCCCAGTTTCCTTTCCCTTATAACTTGGCCACTGTTATTTCCTTTGTGATGTCCAAGTTGGGACAAATATTTCCCTTTCTAGTAGCTAATTATTTTTTCAGTCTTTTGTTTTACATGTTCCTTCCTTCTCAAGTAGATCTTCCATTCTTTTACTATTCATGAAAGTTCAAAATGAAGTAAATCCAGTATTTAGATATGAAGGTATGAAAGAAATTATCCTGTCAAAGATGTTCTCATCTGTTCTTGTCCTCAAGACCAATCTGTATCTTGATGATTATCACATGCAGCACAAATTTATCTGGTTCTTTTTCCTGCTTGCCTCCAATTTGGTTTATTGACTAACTCACTGATTATGCAAGCCTCATAATTCCTTGTCTATAATTTGACATAATAGACCATATATTTCCCAGGCAATTGTGTTGCAAGATCTTATACTCTGTTAAAATGATTCAGGAGCAAGGGATTGGTGCTTGGTGACAAAACCATACTGCTGTAGTATCAGAGTGGCAACAGAGATGAGAATTCTAGCTAGATATGGACCTTGCAGGCATCCCTGCTACACCCCTGGGAAATAGGAGCCCAGGCACAGGAGGAACCTGAGGTTAAAACATTCATAAGAACTCAACAGTCTACATCCTTAATATATGCTGAAAAATTTGGTGTGGCTATGGCTTTGTGTTCTCACCATAATATTAGATCCTTTGAATAGTAAGTGACTTTGCAGCAAAAGTGGCCTCATGTGAGATATGAAACGAATGGAAAATGGCAACATCTAGGCTTTTGTCTGAGTCATTAGTATACTCAAAAACCTAAATTGTTCTTTGTGAGCTTGAAACATATTTTGCATTTTCAGAAAACTTTTGTTCCTTAGTCTTAGCACTTCAGATCCTTATATAAACAGGGGTGGTGGCTTTTCTACTTTGTCTAGATTGCAAGTACAGCAGGACAGTTCCAATCCTGGGACTAGGTGAAATGAAAGTTGAATGACCAGATGTCCAAAGGCAACTGAAAGATGGTACATGACTTCAAAGTACTCTCTTTGTCTACGTAACAGGGAGCATTCACTCTTTGTGGGCTTCAAAGGATAGTTGTTAAAATTAGAGGTAGCATTTCTACATGATTACAAGGCTAAATACATATTTATCTCATTAAAGAAGTCACAAGTTTTTTTCTGCCTTCCTTTAGTGTTCAGTGACAAGGGTCTGTTGAATCTTAATAAAAGAATTTAATGCACACAGACTTAAGTAATTCCCTTTCCAGCTAAACTCAGTGTATAACAAATCTGGATAAAAAGACCATTCTAGAGACAAAGTCCCAATTTTTCTGCATGGTATGTTTTCTCAGTAGCTTCTTCCACTCCCAAATGTTACCATTGTACTTAATTTAAGGTAGCCAAATTTAAGAAAATAATATATGGCTGTAAATGCCTTATGGACATTGTTACCATAAAAAATAAATACTTGAGTACTCTCTTTGAGGAGTGTTTGCTCTGTTTTATAATGCAGCTGTATAGCCGCATGCATAGACTTGTCCCACAGTAATCTGAATGGGGACTGTCCTACTAGTCAATAATAAAAATGGGAATGAGTGCCCATTATACCAACTCTCTACATTTTTGAGACAGTAAAACTTCATATACATGCAGCATGGAGAACAGGTTCCTTTTTCTACCTTGATTAGGGCTTCTTTTATTTTAATATTTACTGGATTGCTGTTTGTAAAAATTCTTGTTATATCACTGGGCTGCTTAATTCAAAGCCATAAATGTTAATGTCATAACTTCTGTAAATTGTAACCTGTTCAGGTGCTGTATATGTGCAAAGTCTTGAGTCCTAAAATAACAGTTGTGGTTAGTTAGGGCCCTGAGGTTGAAGGTGATAGTTAAGGACAGGTTTCAAGGTGAACTTCCTCTACAAGGAGTGCTTTCTACTGCGTGACTGTGTGTATTAAGTAGTGTATTAAGTAACCTTTACCCAAATGGTTTTGACAAATGACCCGCTATTATTTACTGTGGCTCTAGTTCCTTACTAAGGCATCTGAAAAATCCTTTTCATAACCTGTGTGTGTAAATTAACGAATAGTTATTTTAAAGGAGTGTCTTTAAAATAACCATTTGATTTCTTTGGTGATAGTGTTAGTGCTTCAGGAAGAAAGTGGTACATACAGCTAATTACTGTGGTGCAGGACCTATGTTTAGCCCTTTAAATAACTCAAGTCCAAGACCAAGCAGCGAGAAATTGGTATTAACATAAAAGTGCTAACATATTTCATTTTAGGTACTCCTATATACTCTTGATATTATCATAGATTTTTTTTTTACATCCAGATGGAATTATTTGTATTTATTCACACCACTTTTTGCTGTTATTTCATGTATTAAACTAGCACCAACTTTATCCACAATTCAAGAAAGTTATCATCCTCCAGCATCAAGGCCCCTCACTCTCAATGTATGGGATGTCACAGTACTTAAGGTTATTTCCTGCCCACTGTTGCAAGGCATCACTCAAGATTTCCTGGGATAGGCGGTGTGCAAATTCAAAGACCACAATTTCAGGCCGTGGTGTTTCCTTCACTTCCTCTTCGGCATTAACTGGAGCAGGCATCCTAGGTAGAAATCTCTCTTCAGACATAAAGCTTTCTTCACTTGCATGTTGCTTCTCACTCTCAAATGTGGTAGGAAATGGGAAAGTCTGCTTTGATTTCATGCAGCCCATGTTATGAAGAGCTTTGAGTGAAGAAAAGCAGTGGGCAAAGGCTACTTCAACAGCATCTTTGGAAAATACTGAGCTTGTCCATGTGATACTGACCAGAGCTTTTCCTTTCTAGGCACTTCAGAAATCAATGTTTCTTTTTACCAGTCTTCACCTGTAGTGTTTATCTGTGAAAAGAAAAGTTTCATTTGGAAGTTACCAAATGCAAGTTCCCAAATGTAATCGATTATGTCACATGTAGAAACAGTCCTCTTTACCACTTCGGTCACTTGTGAGGTTACAACAGCTTTATCTTATCATTAGAAAGAAAACCACTCAGTAAAACTGGCAATTTACAAAGTAGGAAAATGTTTTCAAGATCTTGAAAATTTTATAAAACTAAAAACAGTTTAACTTTTGCTAGACTAGATTTATTTATGTATACCAGGGTTCAGCAAACCCAAGCCTTTGAGTCAAATTCTAGCTGCCTGTTTTTGTAAATTTATTAGAACACAGCTATGCTCTTTCTTTGTGTGTTGGCTATGGCTAATTTCATGCTGCAGTGGCAGAGATGAGTGGTTTTGACGGAGACCACGTGTCCTGAAATGCCTGAAATAATTACTATCTGGCCCTTAATATTTCTGTTTGCCAGCCCCTGATCTGTACTGTTGAAGAAAACAAGCAAATAAAACTTTGGCTCCTGCCTCAAACCTCGTTAGCCTACACATTCTGGGACTGTTATTAGTCAGGCTCGGTTCTCTTGGTTAGATGTTTACAACCAAAGAGACAGAATAACAGCCTTTAGGCAACACAAGTTAGATGTGGCAAAGCCACATTTCTTCTGAATTAGATGATGCCTATGAAACTATATGAAAAGTTCAGATTAAAATAAGATTAAAGGTTTCCTCCCTAAAATGTCTTACTCTTGTTTGATGTCTGGCCAGTAAGTAGGCTGCAGTGCTCATGATGTGGCTTCTAAGCTTCACAACTGGCTGCTGTCACTGAATGAACTTAAGATAAGATTTAAGGGTATCTAAATACGAAGCAACTTCACTGGAGTGAGGCTAGTCATAAGAAAGCACAGGTGAAGTCTCTATAACACTTGGGTCCCAGGGTTTAGTGTAGTTTTTGGGCCAAAAAGACACAGCTCTAGAAAAATCAGTCAAATCAAACTCAGTTGACTTATTTCTGAAATGAAACTATTGACCTAAAGGACATTATTTTTATTAAATAATGTCTGCTTTAGTAAATATATATGTAATAAAGTATAGAACTGAATACATAAAAGGTAACACAAAGGTCAACAGATCATGGGGTGGAGAGTTTTTTTTTACTTTGAGTACTTGAATTTTTCTCTTGACTGTATTACTAATGATGGGGAAATTGTTATTTTAATAAAGACTAGATCCTAAATTTGGAAAAAAAAAAAAAGATTTAAATGCATGGTAGTTTTTAAGTAGCTTATAATAAGTCCAGAAAAGGTGACCTTTGCTATTTGACAATATTTAGATTTCAATAAAATCTACCGAATTTCTCCCATATTACTACCCTTCATAAGGATATATGGTCGGAGAGTGGAGGAAACCTAGTTCTGTGCTTTTAATTACCCTTAGTTTCATATACTTTGTTAAAGATGTATTTCAAAAATGGAGCAAGAGATGTGGATAGTGTTTGGAATACTAGACAACTCCTTAAAGACAGGGACTGTCCTGGTTGTACATCACCACCATATAATGACTTACACAGTGTCTGTTTTGTACTATGAGGAATGGTTAAGAGAATTGTACATAGTTAACCTGAAAATGATTATTCAATAAATGTCAAATAAAAGGCAATGAGTAGGCCACCTGGGTGACTCAGTCAGTTAAAGTCGCCTTCACAGGGAGCCTGCTTCCTCTTCTCTCTCTGCCTACTTGTGATCTGTGTCAAATAAATAAATAAAATCTTAAAAAAAAGAAAGTCTGCCTTCGGCTCAGGTCATGATCCCAGAGCCCTGGGATCAAGTCCCACATAGGACTACCTGCTTTGTGGGGAGTCTCCTTCTCCCTCTGCCCTTCCCCCTACTTTTCTCTCAAAATATTTCCTTTTTTTTTTTTTTTTTTTTTGAGGGCAATGAGTAGAGTCATGATGTTCTGTTTTCTAGGATCTTTTGCAAAAGAGCTTTCAAAGTAGTACCAGATTTACCGTCACCCAAAACAACTTTAAACCTGGAAAAAATATATATGAACAGCAGCACAGGACTATGACCCTCAAAAGAAGGGAAACAATGTTAAATTCCACAGTTGAGCAGAACATCTTCAACATCATCTCAGGGATGCTGGGCCCAAGTAAAGTGGCAGTCCTGCTGAGTTGAAGAGGTTGGAATCCTGAAGGTAGAGGGCATTTCAAGAGATAAGGGAGTTGTGGGGAGAGGCAGAAATGGGGTCTTCCATTTGATGGGGTCTCATGAAGACCACTTGTCTGAGGACTTAAGATGTGTATGTATGGGAAGAGGATTTGCAAGACTTAGCACTGAACAATTATAAGTTAGTGCTATGGAATCCTTGAAGTTCCAAGACCAGCTTCAGTGGAGAAACCTTAAGAGTCAGGTGTGCACTCTAGAGCAGGGGTTGACAAACTTTCTTTAAAGGGCTAGGTAGCATAGAATTTAGGTTTGTGAGCCATATGGTCTATGTCACAAATAGGCAATTCTGTGTAGTGCAGAAGTAGCCATAGCGGGGTGCCTGGGTGGCTCAGTCAGTTAAGCATCTGATTTCTTGATTTCAGCTAAGGTCATGATCTCAGGTTGTACGAACAAGCCCTGGGTTGGGCTTCACATGGCATGGAGCCTGCTTAAGAGATTCTTTTTCTCCCTCTGCCTCTCCCCTTGTTTGTACACACTCTCCAAAAAAAAAAAAAAGTCCTAGACAATATGTAAACAAGTGGGCAGAGCCTGTGTTCCAATAAAACTTCACAAGAACAGGTTAGCCAGTGATGGGCCATTTTGGACTAAGTTCAAACAATAAAACAATACTATTTAAAGGAAGATGACATAATCCAGATTCCTATCCATAATATCCATCCTAGAATAAGAAATTACTTGCTCTGCAACGCAAGAAAATTTGCTCCATGTCCAAGAAAAAGGTCTATCTAGAAATAGTCCCCAAAACGACCTAGCATTTGATAATTAACAAAACTTAATAGTAGAGAATCTCATCAGAGCAATGGAAAGTGTAAAGGAAAAAGTAAACTCAAGAATTAAAATACAAGAAAAACTCACTGTATGAGCTATTGGATACTTAAAGGATTAATAAACATCTATAGATCTGTCTGATCTGAAAAATGGGGGGAAAGATAAAGTATATCTTAAGAACAGTAAGGATTTAGACACATTGAACCCAAAGAACAGGAAAGGAAGAGTATAGGAAGAAGAAAATGGAACAGTTAGAAAACATCAAAGTGACTGACTTAAATATTTACATGTCAAAAGATTTGGAAGGAAATGGACTAAAAATTTCAGCCTAAAGACAGGCTAATTAAAAGTAAAATTCAAGCCACACTAACATAGTCAACAGATCTTTGACAAAGGAGCAAAAGTGATATAGTAGAGCAAAGTCTTTTCAACATGTGCTGAAACAGCTGTATAGCCACATGTTTAAAAAACAAAAATCTAGACACAGACCTATACCCTTTACAAAAATTAACTCAAAATAGGTCACAGACCTAAGTGTAAATCTAAATCTAGATGACCTTGGGTTTGGCAATCACCTTTGAGAAACACCACCAAAAGTCATGATTCATGAAAGAAATAATTGAGAATTTGAACTCATCATGTTAAAAATTTTGGCTCCATGGAAGACACTGTCAAGATAATGAAAAGCCACAGATGTAGAGAAAAATATTTCTAAAACTATGTCTCATAAAGGAATATTTATAATGTACAAAGCTCTTAAAACTCAAACAACCTGATTTAAAAATGGGCAACAAATCCAAACAGATACCTCACCAAAGAAGACCTTACAGATGGCAAATAAGCATATAAAAAGATGTTTAACATTCTACCTTAGGGAACAAATTAAAACAACCCTGAGATGCCATTATAACTTTTTTAAGTGGTGAAAATCCAAACACTGATGACATCAAATGTTGACAAGGATGGGGAACAACAGGAACTCACTGCTGGTGAGTATGCAAAATAGTACAACCACTTTGGAAGTAAGGGTGGAGTTTCTTACAAAACTCAACCTAATCTTACTATATGGACCAGTAATCACACTCCTTGGTATTTACCCAAATGAACTGAAAAATTGTGTCCACAGAAAAGTCAACATATGGATGTTTATAGTAGTTTTTCTTAATTGCCAAAAGTTGGAGGCATCCAAAATGCCCTCAGGTGAATGGATATATACAGTGGTATATCCAGACAAATGGAATATTATTAAGTGCTGAAAAATAAGTAAGTTATCAAGCCATGGAAAGAAAAGGAGGAACCTTAAATACTTACTACTAAGTTAAGCCAATCTTTCCAACTATTTGATATCTGGAAAGGGTAAAACAAAGCAATAGTAAAAAGTCCACTGGTTGTTGCCAGGGGTTAGAGAGAAGGGAGAGTTGAACAGGTGAAACAGAGCATTTGCAGGGCAGTGAACAACTCCATATGATACTACAGTGGTGGATACATACCATTATACATTTGCCAAAATCCACAGAATGCATGACAAAGAGTGAACCCTAACATAACTATGGACTTCAAGTGATGGTATGTTAATGTAACAAATGTACCATTTTGGAGTGAGATATTGATAGTAGGTGAGGCTGAATGTGTTGGTGGGGATGCAGGGGCTATCTGAACTACCTGCTCAATTTTGCTGTGACCCTAAAACTGCTATAAAAAAATAAAATCTTTTTAAAAAATCCAATTATAATGTTACCTATAAGAGTTACTTTAGGGGTGCCTGGGTGGCTCAGTTGGTTGGGCGACTGCCTTTGGCTCAGGTCAGGATCCTGGAGACCCACGATTGAGCCCCACATCGGGCTCCCTGCTCGGCGGGAAGCCTGCTTCTCCCTCTCTCACTCCCTCTGCTTGTGTTCCCTCTCTGGCTGCGTTTCTCTCTGTCAAATAAATAAAATCTTAAAAAAAAAATAAAAATTAACAACAACAAAAAAGTTACTTTAATTGTAAAGGTTACAAGCAAGAGGGTTAGAAAGGATACACCATGCAAATAGGATGCATAAAAAATACCACTGACATTCAGAAAAAATAGACTTCAAGAAGAAGGGGATTACCAGATATATAGTGTGTCAGTGAGGAAGAAGTGACAATCATAAATGTATTTATGTAGCTATTAACAGAGTTTGAAAATAGATGAAGGTAAAACTGGCAGAACTCCAGAAATAAACATTGCTCTGTTAGTAACTGATAGAATATCCAAAGGAAAAAATAAGGAATTCAAGTTTTGAATGACACTAGGATTCAACTTGAGCTGACGTTTATAAAAGGCCATACCCAACAGCTCTAGGATACATATTAATGTAAACTACATGGTGGTCTAAAAAAATTTTAAAAACTTGAAACCTTAATTTTCCAACCACTAGAGTTAATTTAGAAATAAGTGGATAAAAAAATCCAGAAAAGCCCCAAATACTTGGAAACTATCACATTTCTGAATAAACCATGAGGCACAGAAGAAATCATAAGGAAATTAAAATGTTTTCAACTAGATACCATAACATACCAAAATTTTTGAAATGTACTGCAAAAACTTAGAGGGGAATTGATGGGATTCAAATGCTTGTAGCAAAAGAGGTTTAGTTTAAATCAGTGATTTAAGCTTTGACCATAAGGAGCTGGTAAAAGAAAAGTAAACCCAAAGTAAGTAGAAAGAAAGTAATATGGATAAGAGCAGAAATCCATGAAAGCTAAAAGGGCAAACAACAGAGAAAAGCAATGGAACCAATGCTGGTTTTAAAAAAAGATTTAATAAAATAGGTAAGTCTGCAGTTTGATCAAGAAAAATGACAGGACACACATTGCCAAGATGTATATAAGAGATGAGACATTAGTACAGATGCTATGTACATTACAAGACCAAAAAGGGAATATTATGAACTTTATATCAATACCAAATGACCAAAACCCGCACAAGAAAAAAATAGTTTGATAGCCCTCTATCAATTAAAGAAATTGGATTTGTAATTTAAATCTTTCCAGAAAAGAAACCTCCAGGCCTAAATGGCTAGTTAGAGCTCTAAATTCTTTCAAAAACTCCAGGAAAGAATAATACCAATCATAAGCTCTTAAGAAAACAAACACCTTAATTTATTTTGTATCATGTCAGAATTACACTGTTATGAGAAGCTAAGATACTTGAACAACAACAACAACAAAAAAAAAACAAAAAAACCCCTCTACAAGCCAATAACCCTCAAGAACATAGACATAGATCATCTTTTAAAATGGCAAACTTAAGTTAATTAAACTAATTAAAACTTAGTTAATACAAACTAATTAAACTTAGTTAATACATCATGACCAAGTGGGATTTATACCAGGAGTGAAGAAAGAATGTACCATTCAAAAGTTAAGAAATACATGTTAACATAAAAAAGATTACCATAGCTAGGTAATCCTAATAATAAATGCACAAAAAACATCTGGCAATACCATTCATGATAAAAATTCTCAGAAAACTAGCAATAGGAATTTCCTCAAACTAATGTTAAACTTTTAATGTTAAAAGACAATAATTTTTCTATGATAGGAACAAATCATATATGTTAATTCTCATGATTGCTGTTAATATTGTACTAGGGGAGGGGAGAAATCCAAAGTCTGTCAGGAAGATAAAGGAAATTGCCTTTATTTGCAGATGACATGATTGTATATGTAGAAAACCCTAAGGATTATTATATTTACAAAAAATAATTTTAGCAAAGGCTCAAGATCTAAAATTGATAAACAAAATCAACCATTTATACTTAGTGAAAAATTGGAAGATGAAATTAATGCCACTTACAGCTGGGTGAAAAGTATAAAGGGATAAATGTAACAAAATATATGAGGGGCACCTGGGTGGCTCAATCATTAAGTGTCTGCTTTTGGCTCAGGTCATGATCCCGGAGTCCCTACATCGAGCCCCGCATCGGGCTCCCTGTTCCGTAGGAAGCTGCCTTCTCCCTCTCTCACTCTCCTGCTTGTGTTCCCTCTCTAGCTGTGTTTCTGTCAAATAAATGAAATCTTTAAAAAAATACATGAAAGATCTACATTGTATATTTGTATATTTATATGAATAATTCAAATTGCTACTGAGAAAATATAAACAGAAATGAAGTATTTATGATCTCAAAGGCAATATTGTTAAGGTGTCACTGCTCCCCAAAATGATGTATATGTATTTCTGGGTGTTCATCTAAGACAAATTGAAACATGTGGGCAAAAAGAACTTGTATAATAATGTCCATTGAAGCTTTATTCACAGCAAAGCCAGAAACAACTGAAATGTCCATCTGTAGGCTTAAATGGATAAGCAAATTTGAGATCTTCATGAAATGGAATATTAGTTGACAGTCTCAGAAATATGTTGAGCCGGTTACAAAAGGCTGATCATAATTCTATGAATGGACAGTTTTGGGTGCCTGGGTGGCTCAGTGGGTTAAAGCCTCTGCCTTCGGCACAGGTCATGATCTCAGCGTCCTGGGATTGAGGCCCACTTCGGGCTCTCTGCTCAGCAGGGAGCCTGTTTCCTCAGCTCTCTGCCTGCCTCTCTGCCTACTTGTGATCTCTGTCAAATAAATAAATAAAATCTTAAAAAAAAAAAAAAAAGAATGGGCAGTATTAATCCTATGAATGAACACCATAAGTGATTCTCTTCAGGTAAAGGATGCTTGGAAGGGGGCATGAAAGAATTTTCTAATGGAAATGTACATCTTGATTAGAGTGTTGATTACATGTATATTTACATTTGTCCAAATTTGTTAAATTGTACTCTTTGTTATTCACTCTAGTTTTTACTTCAATAAAATATATATGATAGTTTTTGAGAACATTCTGGGAGACCTAAATCCAGAGGACTGATATATTTATACCTAAAAAGGGATGCCTACTTGAATCAGTCACACCAAATATTAAAATCAGTTTAAAATTCTATGCTTAAAAGTGGTGGGGCAGCGTCCAAAGCACAGACTAGCTCATGTATGATTCCTATGATAGGCATGTCATCTCCTTTGCTTTCACACTGGCCTAAAACAGACCAGACTCAGTGGTCCTATTCTTTATCACTTACAGAAGAACAAGAAGCCATCTTCTACCCACCGTTGCCAGTGCAAGGGCTTTATCCATTTCTTACTTCCTTTTGGAACTTGGGAGAGTGCTTTGGGTTGGAATAATGTCAATAAAAGAGAAATCAATTTGGAAATGGGCGGGCCTTTTTCCTTAACTGTATTGTTCCTGAACTTGTAGCTAATGGGAGTTGAGAAGAGAGAGGGCTATATAACTTTACCAAAAGAACTAGATAAAACGGTGTTGAAAGGGATGGAATATTACTATTTAAGCACATCTCTCAATTGTCTATAGAAACTCAAAGTACTTAGACAATAAGATATTTATGTCCTTTCAGTTAGTTTAGCCATTTCTATCAATAATGAAGACTGTTTTATAGTTGCTCATCACTTCAGTTTACTAATTATATTCACCATTTCCTTCCCAACTCATAGATGAAATGGCAGGTAGGCATTACTTCCCCTTGCAGAGGAAACTCAGAGGTCAGGTGGCAAGTAATCATGGAACTTCCATCCCTAATTCAAGCTCTTCTTAGAGTAACAGTTGCTCCAACAATACCTTATCCAATCAGCTTATGTTTTTAAATATTAAACATCCTCTTGAATTTATGGAACTTCATTGAATTGAATTATATTCAAAACTTGAATTATAGAACTAGTTTTGAAGTTGATTCTTGCCAGTAAAGACTTATTGCCCCAGTCCTTGGCCTGCACTCCATCAGCAGGGACATTATGACCCAGAGCTTCCCAGTCTCCCAAACAGACCACCATTCTAGGACTAGCTGTCAACTCTGGCTTTCAGGTTCTGTCTTGGATAAAATGGCATTGATATATTCTTGTCATTAGGTAATCAGCTGCTCTAATAATGAATGGAATTGCTCATCACATCCTCAGAGAAGATGTAGTTGCCCTTATAGAATGGGTTTGGTAAACTGCCCCACACTTTGCTTAATCAGATTTTAGTTCTGTAGTTTCTATCCCACAGAAGTCTCTCGCAGTTCATCATAAGTAAGGAGGTATGATCCTTAAAGTCAGAGCCAAAACCAAAAAGTTTATGCTACTACTGTTAATAGTAGCTATTCAAATACTTGATGTACATCTTAAAAGGCAATTACAATGAAAGAATAAGCTTCATAGAATTTTCATCTCTCCTAATTAGTTGAATCACAGCAAAGAAAGTTTCAACAGTGTTAGTTTATATTAATATAAGTCAGTAGTTTAGCAGACCATACAATTAGCTTTCTTAGGAAAGCATATGGGATCAGTTTTCCTAAGTTCATTTTAAGACTATGTTATTCATCTGTCAGGTTGGGAAGTTACTGTGGCTATCAATTGAAGGCATACTACAATAAATGACGGATATTAAACAAGAAAAGTATTTTAGCTCTTGTCATCTTAACTGGATGGCTATAGAAATACAGATATCTTAAAAATACAATTTTGAAAATCGGGGCCAGAAATAAACCCATACTATTTGGCCAATTGATCTGTGACAAAGAAGGCAAGAATATACAATGGGGAACTAAACAACTACATACAAAAAATGAAAGTGGACCACTTTCTCATACCATATGCAGAAATAAACTCAAAGTAGATTAAAGACCTAAATGTGAGACCTAAAAACCTAAAACTCCTAGAAGAAAATGTAGGCCGTAACCTTTCTTTCTTTAAAGATTTGTTTTTTGGGGGGAGGGAATTGGGGGAGGGGCAGAGGGAGACAGAGTCTTAAGCAGACTCTGTGCTGAGCACAGAACCTGACACAGGGCTTGACTGGACACTTAACCACTGCACCACCCAGATATCCGGGGCAGTAATATCTTTGACATCAGCTGTAGAAACATTTTTTTAGATAGGTTTTCTAAGACAAGGGAAATGAAAGCAAAACTATTGGGACTTTTGCCCAGCAAAGGAAATCAACAAAATGCAAAGACAACCTACTGAGTAAGAGAAGATTTTGCTAATGATATGTCTGAAAAGGGATTAATATTCAAAATACATAAAGAACTTACATGACCCAACATGAACAATTTGATTAAGAAATGGGCAGATACAGAGCAATCTATACTTTCAATGCCATTCCGATAAAAATTCCACCAACATTCTTCAAAACACTGGAACAAACAATCCTAAATTTATATGGAACCAAAAAAGACCCTGAATCGCTAAGGAATTGCTGAAGAAGAAAAGCAAAGTTGGGGGAATCTCATTACCTGACTTCAGGCTTGATTACAAAGCTGTGATTACCAAGATAGCGTGGTACTGGCACAAAAACAGAGAAATAGACCAGTGGAACAGAGTGGAGAGTCCACATATGGACCCACAAATCTATGGGAAAATCATCTGACAAAGCAGGAAAAAATATCCAGTGGAAAAAAGACAGTCTCTTCAATAAATGGTGCTGGGAAAATTGGACAGCTACGTATAGAAGAATGAAACTAGACCATTCTCTTACACCACA